>JAQFZY010002514.1:0-11575 GCA_034696285.1 Hypogastrura burkilli
GACTAGCCAACAAGCCCGCGCTAACGCGGAACGACTAACTACGTCTTCTAATTATTTCTAGGGTGCATGGCCACCATAAGCAGCAGCTCTACTAAGACAAACGCACACATGGTCCTTGCACCCTAGAAATAATTAGAAGACGTAGTTAGTCGTTCCGCGTTAGCGCGGGCTTGTTGGCTAGTGTTCTATAATCTGTAACCTGCAAGTCTGCCCTGTTATCCAAGTATCACAGTTTTTAGTATCCACTTAAACGTCAACATATCATTATTCTTCAACAGCTTTATTACATTACTATACAATCATTTTCTTCCGACACGATCTTTATTATTGTTCCTCGTTGTTGTTCCTGAACCAGTAACATCTTGCGCGACTGAAACATTCTAGAGGACTGCCCGGGCTCATTACTAGCTAGAGCTGTGCATATTAGTGGGTAAGTTAAATTTTAAGATAATGTTTGAACTTAAGATATATAACTAGCAATGTATGCTGTATTGTCTGGAATTTGGCAGTTCTTAGTTATCAGCATACAAATACCTTCGGATAGTGGCACTGACTAGCTATTTTGCCACTCTGACTCATTGTATTTTCTTCTTGACAGTTAAATGATAACTGATACGGAAGAAAATCACGAGGATAACTGTCTCGTCCAAATTTCAAGAAACAAATATGCCGAAAGATCAACATTTATATGCATGAAATGTCCATGTATCAATAAATAGTAACTAGATACGAAACGGAGCATTATATTACGTATACACTGTATCACAACTTAATTATTCATTTTATTCCTACAGGACATCTTCAGGGTTGATTTCAGTTTAGAACTTAAATACATAATTTAAGTTTAAGGAATAGAAATAACTCACAGTGACGACCCGGATTTCAGTTTTGAGACGGCGTCTGATTGATGTGACTGATCCACTTTTCATTGTGGCTACTGGAAATATGAAACTCGGGGATCAACATGTCTATCCCTCATCGTACTTAACCGAGTCAGTTTGCAGCAATATGAACCCTTCAAATTGGTGCGCGGAACAGAAGTTGGCAATGGATTAGTAGATCTTGCCAAAGGTTTGATGAGCTTACCGGCTAGCTCAGAGGGGATTGAACGTTGCTTTTCGGCGCTTACAAATAATGTCCAAAGAGCGAAGCCGAATGGAGATGGATAAAGGTTACAAGTTATGTGTCGTTTATCAATACTTCAGAAATAAAAATAAGGATTAGGTCTACATTGATGATGCGTATTTAGATTGAAAATGGAATAACAGCGCCAGCGCCAGCATCAGCTGAGACAATGCGAATGCGAGTGCTTCATTTGACAAATGTATACGTATGATTTGCAATGTCATTAAAATGCTTTTATAACAATATTAACGAAAATAAAGATGAATAAAGTATTTAATAATGTTGTAAGAGTCCTCGTGTGGCTTCGAAGAAGGATTCTTCTTGCTTAATTTACAATAGACATCCAAAAACAAGTCCATGGTCCAAAGCGGATCCACTTCTTCGTTGAAACTAAGATGTTCGGGCTGCATATCAATGAAGAAGTAGTGCTTACACAGTCTAGGCAATCCAAGAGGCTGCCTTACAGTTATTGCTCGTTTATTACTGTCCGAAACCTAAAGAAAATGGCATAGAGAATAGGGAAAGTTATATAGTATAAGTATAAGCATATATATTGAAAAGAAAGAAGTGCCACTAAAGATCAAATACTTCATAATCTCCAATAACCCAACTCAATTATCTAAAGTCTACCTGAAAACAAACTTCAACGACAAGTTTTCGAGACCAAATTGTTCTTTTGAAAGGAAAATTGAAAAGGAACTTCGACATTCTCTACGTCAATTGACAAGATGTCTTCCGGCTTGAACTTTTTCCACCAGTGTTATGTTTGTGCAGTAGCAAAGATAGGGGTCACCGGTGCTGTTTCGGGAGCGAATTTCTTCGCCCCGACACCGACTCGGATCTCCCTTACTTCCGTTTCCGCCTCTTATTGGCATTGGATACCAGATTTCCGCCGGTCTTGAGTTCATATGCAGGCGTTAAGTCCAGATAGCGTCTCAGAATATCTCCACGTTCCTTGTTTTGACGCTCCAGTAGCCCAATTTAAAAAAGATTCTGGAAATTAAAATACAGATAAACTAATCTTAAACTCTAATGACTCCCGACTGCAACGTAGGTCGTAGGTCAGAACCAGCGTTACTACATTATGTGTGACTAAAGCTCTCCACAGACACGTTACTCGAGTTTGTCCTTTACTAACCTCTGGCTAGGTAGGTCATGGGTCAAAATTAAAAACCAAAGTTACTCACTACTGGATTCTGTACGATATTAGCTTTCCGTAGTCCGCAGTCATACGTTGATTTTAATTTTTACGCTTACCTGATTATACTCCATCTGCAAAGTAGTAAGTGCGAGTTGAGGTTGCTTGTTGCTTGTCAAAATTTACTTCCCTTACTTTTAAAATGTATGTATGTAAAATGTAAAATTGACTGAACACTGAAATGCCCCACTGCCCGACCCGAGAATCTAGACATAAAAACCAAACTACTCTCATGAGAAATGTGTACTATATGCCACCAAACTACACACTTCGACGTCGAAACTATCATAGAAACAAGAAACAAACCTTAAACTAACCGCTCTCTCAACTTACCCCGAAAATGGGCAATTTTTATTTTTGGCACTTTTGGAATGCTTAAAATAAATCAGGGGTGCCAAAATTTTTTGAAAAAACATTTTTCGCAATTTTTGGCGCCTTATTTTTGGCAGCGAAATTGCCAAGGGCCAATCCTGCATACCATGGTTGAGCGCATTTAGGCTGCATTAAAGGCCCAGCCCGTGCTCACAAAATCAGTACATTTTGTTTGATTCAATAGTTTTAGATATATGTTAGCCTACTGCCTCCCTGGGCGTAAATTTGAACTGAAATGTCTCCACGAGAGTCCGGAATGCAAGTGGCCGACCGCCGACAGCAGACGAACAGTGGAATAATAGACTCGCAGTTTGTTGAAGTTCACCCACAATCATCCACAAAGGACACCACTACCCCATAAAAATTACACTCGGCAAGTCTACACACATATTACGACCTGGCGACCAGTTACTTTTTACGTACGTAGCCTGCAAATTGTAAACAGTGCAGGTACTGAAATTACGCATGTTGATGAGGTTGCTCCAAGCAATTGGTTTTTTAAGACAATGTTCAAGAATTGTGCAGTATCCGATCAAAACCAACAAATCAGTGACTGCAATAATCTATACGCATATCGAGCTGTATTACCGGAATTACTATCCTAATCCGAGGGACTAGAAAAATATATACTGACATCCGAACTGCTTCTTCTCCAAGCGATTTTACAGCAAGTAATACGGGCTACGTGGCAAGAAAAAAGATTGCTGCAAAATCCGTGACTTTCGATATGATAGGGAAACTGCGATTCCTTGTTTGAACAATCTAGATTTCTGATACCGGGATGTGAAGTTGACATTATCCTCACCCATCCGCAGCTAGAATTTTGCCTTGACTAGACAAAAGTAGTATCGTACGGCTTAATTCCGTACGTTTACTATATTGAGGACTAAACTTTATGCAAAAGTGCGTACTGTACACCCCGAAATTGTCAAAAACAAACAAACACCAAGCTCTACTTTCCAAAGGGGGTCGGGCGTCATATCCGTTGAGAACAATTAATGTACGCTCAGCGCACATTCCAAACGGAGCTATGAGTTTTCTTTTCGAAGCTCTATTCCCAGCAAAGGTTCCTGGTTACTTTTTGTTGGGATTATTATCTTCGACGGCCTAGTATGGCGTTTGAAAACATCAGCATTCAACTTTGGTGACTATGGAGTAAACTCAATCGTGAAGAAAACAACCTCTTGTATCGCACGTTAAAACTAGACTATAAAAATGTTATATATCAGACGGAATTTTACAGCCTTTTCAAAGCAATGTGTCAAGAAAACGATGGAAACTTCATTACCAGAGAAGAAATTGCGAAAAAAAGATACCGCTTTTGCATTTTCGAGCTCCTGGCAGACACTGCGACAAAGCAACTGTACCCCGACAAAACGGGGTTACTAAAGGTATCCTTTATTATAGGAATAACCTCTGATCTGCATCAAATTCTATAGTATAATACGAAGTGTAAGTAAAATTGACTTTTTGGCAGGTCGAGATTCAGTTTAAAACAAACCCAACACAGGCAATTAACCTAATTACACTTGAAACGTTCAACACTATATTGAGCATTGACGGGGAGCGGAACGTATATCTGAATTAAAATGGATTCTTACACACTTTATTCAGCAATGCAAAAAATCAGCAATTCTTCCGGTTTACGTCCACGTTGCCTTGTCTGAACGGAATAAAGAACGCATCAAAAACTGTACCATTGCAATTATTCAGAATACAGACAATGGCAATTTTCCAGAGACTCATTGAATTATGCGGTTAAAATTAGACACCAAAAGTGACAAAAGTATTTTTCATTGAGTTTCAACGATTCGCCTGATTATTACAAATTAACTTCACCCTACGAAGAATGTACTATTATTGAGTCTATAAATTATATGCAAATTCTAGGTTCAAGTTCTGAATTATGTAGATTATACTGTCTGTACGTTCTGTACAACTGTTTGCAAACAGAATATTTGATTCTATGCTTCGAGATTTGAATACGCACAGTACCAACGCCATGACAAAAGTGTAGTAGAATTTTACAATTGCCTTAGTTTTACGTGTTACACGATTTGACACAATAAAAAATTGTTGAATCAAGGCTTTCTTGCGCGCGCTCAGATTTTAATGCACAATAGCCACGCCGAATGACCGTCCCTCCGCGCATGCGTAATGACGCGTTGATTCAACAATTTTCTTCTATCAAAGTTACTTCCAACATTTGTCGCTTGTTAACTAGAACCGCTGATTGCGCTTTGAAGTGTAACAATTTTTCAAAGGTAAAAAAAGTTGGAAAGTTCAAAGTTCGGCGACCAGTATTTCCCGCCTGGGGCCGTATTTTTGAAAAACATACCGGTTTTTAAGAGCCCTTCACTAGATCTACGAAATGAGGTGCCACATTACTGGGTGGGTGGTGAAGTAAAGAAGTCGACCCACCGGTCGGCCCTCCGCGCATGCGGATCCAAGTCTTCATTCAAAGCGTTTCTCATAGACCTATGTTATTTAACTTCAAAACATGTTCAAGTTCGGCCAGTGCGACCGCGCCTTGGCATGGAAGAATTTTACTCAGATGAAAAAAGTTGGAAAATTACAAGTTTGGCACGCAGTATTTCCCGCCCCTGGTGGTAGTTTGGAAAATCACAACCAGTTCTAAAGAGCCTTTTACCAAACCTACAGAATGACGTGTAACACGACCGGGTTGGTGTTTCAGTGACAATGCCGACTTCCCGGTCGGCACTCCTCGCATGCGAATCCAAGTCTTCAGTCAAAGCGTTTCTTTTAGCCCCATGTTTTTTCACTTCAAAACATATTTAATTCAGCTGCTGAGCCTGCGCCTTGGCTTGCAAGAATTTTCGAAAATAAGCAGGATCCAATTTGACATCACATGACTGACAGAAGTGGTTTCCACAGGCCAAATACACTTTGCGAGTCTTGTATTCTCATCTCATCACCTTGTCTCTGTTTGAACCTTAAAAAAAGTGCAACAGTGATTAGTGATAAATATTCAAGAAAGTGCCGTACTGCTATTGTGCAAAATAAGAGCCCATCTATGGTGCCAATAATGCCAATCCTCATTACCCGATGCATATCCTACCTCACATTCGTATACACCCACCCACGCCCAAATCCGCAAACCCATAGCAGGAGCCAACCATATACTAGAATTAGCACAACAAACAGCATGAAATATTTTTTGATGCGAACAAACACTAACTGACGTAGTTCCGCTGTGCCTGTTAAAAGTACTCAATCTTTGAGCAGATAGCAGTGTGAAAAGCAATAGATGCCTTGCAAATTAAATAGCAGAAAATCCTGATCATTGCATTTTGTGAGCCATCGTATCGGACTTTGCTTCTCCTCCTCGTTATCGTTTAAAACGTATGAGGTGCAAAAGACAATCTTGAAATAGGCTCAATTGCCATAGTGCATTAACTCCTGCGCCGTATAATATTAGAGGCGCGAAGGTTCGAAAATATTTGAATTTGTTTTCAATAGGTTTACTAATAGGTTTGGGTTTGGGTCAGACTCAAATCCACCCAAGATCACCCAACAACAACCTTCAAAAATGAGCAATCCGTTCGGTGAAATTAACATTTGCGAGGTGACACTGACAAGAATTGAAACTGGACCACGTAGAGTTGTGCTTGGGCTGTGTGTCAAGTCAAAGTGATTTAATAATTCGGCTCCTGGTTATTGTTGTGGACCATGGAAGAATTATAAATGTCAACAAATCCCTTTAAGACTTTGAGAAAATGTCAACAAAAGTCTAAAATATCCATTGCAAGGGGACATGTTTTTGGCCCTTAAGTACCTGACCACTTGACCCTAAAAATTCAATGTTCGAACTTGATCTTCGTATTGGGCATAACTTTTTACTGGCGGGATTTGGTGGGGCTGGGTTGATATTTGCGATCTGGATCCATCGGACGGACCAAAGTCGGTCGAAATTATATATTGGTTAGACTAATGTGTGTTCAAATGGTTTACCATTCCCAAAAGTTATTTGCTATGCCAATTGACGTACGATTAGTTAAACGCACAAGTGATGCTCCACCAAAATTATGTACAGTGTGGTGTGGAATTTGAATTTGAATTTAGATTGTATGATGAATGTGTTCTACTAGTATGCTAGCGCAAGGGTTCGAATATTGATTAACTATTTCACACAGAGCTCTGGCATTATGTAGATTTAGCGCCAGGTGGATTCAGAAAGGAAGGCGTTTTTAATATTGGGAATTACTTTATATAAAGTAGTCCTATGTGAAGCGCGCGTCGCCAGCCCTGCTTCGCACTTTCGTTTTTAAATAGTAGAGCTGGCGCTGGTCTCAATCTTTGTGACGTAAGACCAGAGAGACAGGATCATCACATAAGACCTAATGGTGTAAAATTAAGATTTATTTAAATATAAATAAATATAATTTAAGATCTATTATATATATACTTGCGCTATGTACGGCTATGTATATATATATTTGTGTGTTTATTTGTACCTACCTATGTATGTATGCAAACATTTCTGTCAACAGTTGTCAACGCCCGGATACCGTTGTTGTCAGGACCCCTCGCGAACACTTCACCCGTTTTCCTCTTTCTCTTTGCGTTTGTAGAAAATCAAACTCAACTGAAATGTTTGTCGTTAAATACTTAAGGTTGTGCTCAGCGGCTCGGCTCGAAGTTACCTCTAAAAGGTACCCCCAGCATTGTAGGAGGCGTATGTTATACTTTAAACTGCACACGCGCGTACCTATACATAGGAAAATTTCCGCGTGCCATAATATTTCAGCTAAATAAATTATCGTCAATGGAACGTGTACGCTAGAAATGTTTAGAAAATGTAGTTGCTGATTCCGCGTTAGCGCGAGGCTTGTTGGCTGTTAGATATTAAATTCATGACCCTGCATGACTTGGGGCATCCGAATCCGTTGATAACTCGAATTCGCCTCGGGCGACCCTTCCGGGTCACGGCGGGGTCGTGCGGCTACGGCCGGAAAGCTGGTTTGACAACTGTATTCATGATCTCCAGGCCCGTACGGTCATTTTAATATGTCACATGACATTTTGCGGTGGGACATGGAGGGGTCCAGTCATGGGTCAACCTATGTATTCACATTCCCTATGCAATATTGGTCAAGTTGATGTGTCATGATCAGGTCGGCTTGACCTCGGTTGACCTTCCTGGGTCACCTGTAGGGGTCATGGCGGGTCACCGGTGGGGTCAAATCACGTGTTGCATCCCATATTTGTGATCCCGAGTTGCAGAGATAAATTTTGATGTGCTGCTTGCCTTACTTTTTGTGAATTTCGTAAAAGGTCGTTTTTGACCAACTTTGACCCCCCCCCCCCCGTAAGGGGTCAAGGAGTCATTTGCCAGGAACGGACATCGGTTTTTGTAGAATCTACGCAAAAAGTTGAGTCTACAACCGTTGATGCTCCTACGTTGGTTTGCGCCAAAATAAACACTCCCTGTGTTATAAAGACAAGATTTAATTTATATATAATATTTTAATATTCTAACTATTATAAAATTACAGCCGATTTTGCACCATCCGCAACCTACAGCTTACATTTCTCAACGTACGCCCACCAAAATCATTCCACAAAAAGTTATGACCAATATGAAGACCAAGTGTGAATATGGGATTTTTAGGGTCAAGGGGTCACCACTTAAAAAGCAAAAAACATGGCACCTAGTAACAGATAATTTAGACTTTTGTTGACATTTTCTAAAAATCCTTAAGGAAATTGCTTACACTTTTCCTTCCTCCACGGTCCATCGCAACCAGCCTAGAAAACTCAAATCCCAGCACCACAGCACTAATCACAACTCAGGTTCACCTTGGTCGGGTCGTACAGCAGAAAATTAACTTCCTGAAACATAACTTCATAACAAAACGCATGCAAATTTCGCGCTAGAATAATTTTAACATGTCATGCTGTTTACTACGCACAGCCACCACTACCAGAAACTGGTCGGGTCGAGCACTTCCTGTTGACCTTAAAATGAGCTTAAGATAAGGATCCAGGATAATAAGTATCAAGAAAAACCTCCAATAAAATTTAGATTACTATTCTTTACTAATTTCATAATGTCTTATTTCGGCCCAAATCGTTTTCCATTACATGTATCCCTAGAATGAGTTACGATGTGTACGTGCTTATATTAAATCCGGTATTTTCACTAATTCGTTCCAAGCGTAGAGCCAACCGCGCTGAGCGGCGGAGCCGCGTGCGCAAGTGTAAGACACGAGCCGAAGGCGAGGTTGTTACTTGTATTTTGCATTTTTTCTCGCGGCGTTATGGATGAAAGGACCTTATCGTTTAAGATCGATTATTTTGTTATGCACGGTTATGCTATCAAATGGTTTATTTTGACATTATGTTTATCTCAGAGCTCTGCTGATGTCTGATAGGTGATAGGGCACAAATGAAGTAAAATCTAATAATTATGAAGATTTTATCACCCAAATAGAGTATGCTAAAGATACCTAAACTTATATATGTAGGTTGGCTAGCGAATAACGTGCTGTCGCCTTCAATTACTTATGTCTTCGGTTCCGATTCAAGCAACTGTAAACTGTGTTATCTAACTGTACGAACCTAAGTAAACCCGAATCTGAGTCCTAAGTAAACCGGAATGGATTGTGTCTAGTAAAATAAGTACTACATAATAGCAGTGTAAAAAGCAATCCATCGTATCGGACTCTGCTCCTACACCTCGTTATTGTGTAAAACGTTTATGTAATGCAAGAGCCCATGAAATAGGCTCCAATTCCAATGCTATAATGCATTAACTCTTGCGACGTAGAATATTAGAGGCGGGACGGTTCCAATCTATTTGAATTTACTTTGGAGATGTCTACTCTTCTATCAGTTTTGGGTTTGGGTCAGACTCAAATCCACCCACGATCACCCGACACCAACCTGGACCACGTAGAGTTGTGCTAGGGCGGTATGTCAAGTCAAAGTGATTTAATAATGCTGGTCCTCGTTGTTGTTACGGCCCATGGAGGAATTAAAAGTGTCAACAAATTCCTTCAGGATTCTCAGAAAATGTCAACAAAGGTAAAAAAAAAAATTCGTTGCTAGGGGTCATGTTTTTGAACCATAAGTCCTGACCCCTTGACCCTAAAATTCTGAACAACGGACTTGATCACCGGATTGGGCATAACTTTTTGCTGACGGGATTTGGTGGGTCTGCGTTGAGAAATGCGGCCGGAATCCGGCGGCAGGTCCAAACCTTGATATTAATTTTATAATAGTTAGACGAAACAGGGTTTAGCAATTAATCTAACTAAACATGGACCAGTTCAACTAAATTAGCGCTTTAGTAGATTCGGCATCTTCCAGCAAAATTACATTTTATGTTGAATTAGTTTGCAGGTTCTAACTGCACCTAATTAACTTTATTACGTAAGAAGATGTCGTCGGAACTAAATATTCATGCGTGGTGTCAACAATTTTAACATAATTTAGAACTTTGCTAAATGGCATAAAGACTGAACCTTTATGTACTTACAATGCATAAGTACGTTTGCCTGCGGGAGGCCCAAGCCTGTCCAGACCACTAATGAAAATTCTCTCATTTAATAATTCAAGCCGCTGAAAAGTGCTAGAGTTAATTAATTCAGTAATGAAATAAAGTTTGTAGTCGGCCTAAAACGGTGTTTGTGTTTACGACTGAGACCGGCTCTATAGCCTATGTACGACTTAATAGTTGACACCGACACTGTTTGTTTACTCTACTTCTCTGTCTACCTACCTTGACAAAGACGTTGGACCAGAGCATGAAAATAGTCCAAACTCCAAACTTTCTCGGAGGAAGTCCCAAAGGCAAGGGAAATAGTCTTAGTAACTCAACTAAATAAATTTTGGAGCCGGGTCCTAACTAAAACCTAATAGTTTGTTCATAAAGGGAAAGTTTCATTGGGTCCAGGGACTGATTCCATCCTCTAATGATTTCGTCTGCCTAATGCATTGTGTCACTCCGAAGAAAGGCTCACTTTCACTTTGTTAGCCGAACCGGCGGAAGTACGTTCTGAGGCATTGAAATTGAGAATTGGCTCCTCCTTTCTATGAGACTCAATGAGAATCAACACCATTTCATTCATTCTATAGAGTCCAAAGTCCGAACTATCCGATTCAACTTTCCAAAGGTTGGGCGCTGTGAATTCTGTGCGGACAACGTTAAACCATCATTTAAGGGCATGGCATAAGGCTCTAATAATAGCTAAATGTACTTTCGCTAATTTCTTGTGCCTGCTATTTTGGAGCGCCTTAAACTAGTGTAGATTAGGTTTCTCGTGCTCAAAATAAGGTTCCAGCTAGCCCATTTCCCACCATTGTTTCCCATGCTGAAAATGTCTGCCTGTACTGTGTATTGATAGTCAGACCCGTCATAACCAGACCTTGTCTTATCTATTAGTTACATTTAGTCTTAGCTAAAGCTAAATATATATATTTGTACACCTATTCGAGTTATTAAACTTAATTTCAATGGGTTCAAAACGACTTTGCCGCATAAAAATATAAATTTTAGCATACAAGCTATTAAGGCATTTATTAGGCCAAATTAGGCTAAGCTAATGTTGTTAGCTTTAATTACTACGTTAGGTTAGGTTAGGTCTGGACTACGAAAGCACGACTTTATTCTAATTAGTTTTACTGTTTAAGCTAAAATCTTCCTCTGCAGTAATTACTTAATACCAGCTGTTAAAAATTGCGGCGGCGTTAATTATTCCCATCAATCCCTACCGAAAGTGTCTTCGTGTACACCAACAGGTAAGATACAGGTAGTTATTTTAATACATTGGATTAATTCTTAATTCCAGGTCCTGCCAAGAGCCAATCAAAATGGCGAGTATATCCGTGGCGGAAAAGTGGCTCAGTCTGCGGAGC
>JAQFZY010002515.1:0-11571 GCA_034696285.1 Hypogastrura burkilli
GTTTATATACGTATAATAATAAATTAATGCACATAAATATGATTTATCGTGCAATAGTGGTGAAATACTCAGGGTGGAGACGGGTGGGGAGAGTGGGGACAGGCGGGGTGTTTTAGTGAGACCGTTGGTTTTATTTTGTGTTAGTGGGTGCTGTTTGAATTTTCCATTCAGTTCAAACTCGCAGGATTTAGCAAGGCGGGCTACGAAGGAATTCATGACCAAACGTGACTGTACATACATAGATGGAGCTCAGGTCACATCTCCAATTCCTTTATCTCTCGATTCGAGTTCGAGACCTTAAGCATAAAGCATAACAAAGAATACGAATAGTCAGTCATCTGTTTCTGATGTTTTGTTTTGTCATCCTCTATCCTCTTCATTCTCAGTGTGGAATTTTCTCATAATAATAATTAGTTCTAAATCTAAATTTTAAGGTGAACAGTAGTACAAGACAGTAGTCTAACAAAGACAGTTTGTTATCGTAAGATTAGTAAATCCAGCAGCCCAGCGTTCGCGTGCATTGGTAAGCATACACATACATAGTATTATGGATTAACATTTATAACATTATCATACGGCACATGACCATACAGTCATACCTCCTTTACCTTTTGCATCTGCATAATCAATCACTATCATTAACTAAGGCCTTAGCTTTGAGCTTTATGTTTTTACAACACAAAATAGTTTTAAACGGTCTGTCTTCGTTGTCCGTGTGTATGTTGTACTATGTAGTACTAGTAAGGCAGGCAGGCCTACATACTACATATATGTAGAAGCAAGATAGTATATACATAAAGTACAAAATATATACAATATAATGTATGTATAAATACAAATATCTATCCATTTCCATATTGTCGTTCAACAGTCGCTGCCGCAAGTAGTACGCAGAATGTGGACTGACAATACTCATAAATAAATAGTTTATATTGATATTGTATTACGTATTTCAATCTCGATCGCGCTCTTTTGTCGTTCACGCCTCACGACTCACGACCGGGTGTGCGATCGACTAGAACAGAGAATAAAAGCGTTTTGGGTACGATCAGCAGGGTGTCAGGTTCAGTCAGATTGCAGTTGTTCAGAGGCTCGACAGTTGAAATCCTGTCCAGAGTCCTGAGCTAATATATAATAAGGTAAGATTTTATTATAGGGTACCACATGGAATGTATCATAATATAATAGGCAGTGAGTGATACTGACAACTGAGACTGATGTACCGTACCATCATACGATCGTCAAAGACTTTTGTCATACGACCGTGTAAGAGCAAGAAGTCATCACATAGTATGTATATGTAATAAAGTACCTAAACTAAACATTTGCTCTTTATTCTAGGAGATTGGATGATCATTATTGTTGATAGATATTTACATAGTACATAGAGAATGGAAATACATGTAGTTACAGGTTATAAGCGACAGATATAATAGTTTAGGCGATATTTGGTTGGATGATTTCTCGTGCAAAGTGCTTATTTAGCGGTTATTTGAGCTGTTTCAGCTGCTATCCATAAGGAAAAACCTGTTTCGTTGATGGTATTTAGACCGTGTGATTAATCTTGCAAATGGGCAAGTCCAAGTCATTCAGGATCAGAATTACGGAATAGTGGAGTGGACGGACGAATGTAGCGATTTGGAGACTTTAGAGTTGGGATAATAGTTTTTTTTTTTTGCAAAGTTGAAACCTGACACTTTGAGTTAAAAGACTCATATGATTTAGTTTTAACTTATATTCTAATTTCAGAGCAAACGAAGTGAAGTGTAGTATAATATATGTATTACGTAAGTAAGCTCCATTAATTATTTCGCCCCGTCTGTTGACCCTGACATTGGGAAACCCCAGTCTATTTATTGCTGAGATTCAAGTGAAAAGGTCCATTGTGAAATTATGATTTCAAGTCTAACGTACGGCTGGACTGGAATTCTGATAGACAGAGAAGGTCATGTCTGCAAGTGGAGCAAGTACGCATAACCTCACGTAAAACGCATATTAAACTCCTTTTTACAAGCAGTCAGTATAAGTAGTAAGTACCAGCTATGATAGTCCTGATTAAATACTTTCAAATTCAATATCACTGTGTGCATAATACAACCAATTGTACGGGTGATCGTTCATGTTAGACACGATATGTGCAAACAAATAATACTACGTACTGGATAAAGGAAGGATTTGTCATTTTTAGATCCTGCAGAAATATGGGTCAGTAGGTTATTTATTGAAACTATTTTAAGGACACAGCCTGTACCACAATTCATGTTCTACTCGCCGTAAAGACGTGAACTTAACTTCGAACGTGTTTCTGTTCTTCTCATTGTCAGTTCGTGCCCGCATCTGCATGGTTCATCCATTAACGATTGACACTTTATCCTTAACGTAAGTTCATGGATAAAACGCTAATCTGGGACAATTTCGTGCTGTAAAAGTATGTTTTACTTAAGTACCTATATTTTTATTTTAATATGGTCGCAAAATAAGCTAATGCTAAATCTCTATACCCTGTGTATTTCCCGTAGAGATGCACCAATCTCCAATTCCGAAAATTAATTGTCCAGGATAACACTGACCGTCTATGGTGTAGGTGTTGCGTACTTACACCCACCCGCCACCGCCGGAAAGGTGTTATTGTTATGAGCTGTAGGCGGCTGTATAGCAATACAGTTTTGCATTTGCATTTGCATTTACATTTTGCATTTGATTTGACACAAGTAAGGGACGTTTCTCCTTCATGCATATACATTGTAGCTTGCTTGCGGGATTAATTCTAGAGAGCAAGTCGACCTTCTTGTTTTTCGAAATTGCTAATCAATGGTCATAAGTTACAATGTGAGGAGGTTTCATGTTAGCTAGGACTAGGCCCTACTGCTAATGATTACTGCTACTCCTGCACGAGCACACCCTACTATTTTTAATTTTTATGCATCTTCCTGATCCTGACTCCAGATCCTGACCTTTTATTAGCGGTAGTGGTAGGCAGTGTCTACTAGTTAATGCTAAAATTTGTTTTCCGCGAACTGAGTCTAGGTAACCTTCACATTTTGACCTTGGTGACATGTGGCGTTTCCTGATTCCTAGCATTCAGAACCCACAATGTACTATGTTAGTATTTTCGGCTATCACATAATACATTTTTGGGGTGAGTACCATTAAATACAAGCCCTAAGTCCGTAAATCTACTATTATTTCATGGTATGCCACATGTCGTTGTAACACTACACTATAGACACCGTATCTACACAATAAGGCAATCTTCCCCTTATTTGCAACCACGCCAAAAATAAAATGTGAAACGCATAAAACTAAGCCACAAAAGAGAAAGTGGCTAAAACACGTTCGGTTTTGCCCCAGACAATTGTGTAATCCTGTTGACTGTTTTGGCAAGTTTTATCAATAGTGTTATATATACGTACTTACCTACTTTCATACAAAGTAGGTTCAGCCGGTCTTCGAAAATTAGCTATAATCTAGAATCGCACATAGCCTCACGAGTCCTTGAAGTTATGCAATTTTTTTTACTCTACATTTTATGGTTTCCACATACATAGTTGATCGTACGATTCTGGGCTCAGGCTCAGGCTGCCCTTCTGTGTGTGTCAGTGGAACAGGAACGTCGCAGTTGTTTCTATTGGCTCAAACTGGGGGTGTGTGTGTGCCGTCTCGAGAGGTTCGGCCTTCAGTATATCAGAATTTCGTTTCTCCATGTGCGAACAACTCGCATCATGTGTCGTTGCTATGCTGCTGGCTACTGCGGAGTACAGTAATTATTTGATAGATTTGAGATAGAACCTATTATGGTAAATAGGCTAGACCTCTAAATAAGGGCTAGACCTAGACGCTTCAAAGCGTAGAAAGCGTAGAGGGCACCTATACACGTGGAACATCTTTCGCGTCACAACATCAGACCATACATACCCCCTTTTCTGTGGATTGTTCCCCTTTCCCTTGTATGGGCAATAGGGAGATTCATACTACGCTACGCGTGACGATGACGGTGGATAGATGTTACTTCATTTAATTTATATCCTTGCCATTTACATTTACAGTGTATAAGGTAAAGGTATAGGGAGCAGGTTTACATCCTACTATTGTTTTTATATTGTGGTCTGTGTGGCGTGATGCTTCGTCCGTCCGATGAGATGGTCGTAAACGTAAACCCATCGTATGACCATTCTTGCAGCAGAATCTTTATGTTTATGCTTCACAGCTATGTATACGCTAAGGGCTTACGATACGATACACCTGGTTACATGCTTTATTCTCAAGAATCGCTTTTCGTTTATTTTTGGCTTCTTTTCTTGGTAAACCTATGTATACTGCCTTCTGGTAGAAACATATGATTTCTAAGATCGAAATATTTTATAGTTGTGTAGTTCACAAGAGTAACTACGTGTATGAATAGGGATAGGTAGTTTAGGTTTAATGAGAAATCGCGTCTGCTCTTGACTTTCAACTAAGTCGCCTAGTTCTATGTACTTATAAAGTATAAACATCAACTTTAGTATTTTATTGTCCGTATCCGCGTTCAAGCTTTTGTTTTTGTCGGCTTGTAGTATTTAATTCTGCCTAAAAATATAGATTTTAGTGACAAAGTATGGAAAGGCAAGTAACACGTCTATGTAGATGTTTAACAGTTAAGCAATATGAGTCAGATCGGATATGGAATATGAAATATGAATCACGTATGAGCCCCGTATATTTATAAACATAAACCGACTAAAGCCTGTAGTGCTGTAGTCCATAGCAGGAGATTAATTTTGTTCCATATTATAATACAATTTCCAATAACAACATTCCAATTACGAGCATACAAAGGCAAACGGTATATTATACTGGCATGGGATATGGGACTACTGATTACTCAATCCTCAGTTGCCTGTATGCATAATTTATACTTGGACTTGTTGACGTATAAGCTTGATTTTGGTCTTGTGAGGCTGCGGTGTGGGTCGCAAAAGGTCATCAGATCATTTTGTTGAGATTGGAGATCCTCTTCTCAATCTCTATCACATTTTTGGCGTAGGATACCTGCTCCTGTCCTGACCCTATCGTAAACATAATTTCGTAACGTTGCACAATCGTACATGTCGTATTTTATCAGGCAGGTACTAAGTGTAGTACGTTGATACAGAGTAACACTTCTAATATATTGCATTTTGAATTCAACCTTTGGGCAAAAACTAATAATGAGTGCTATCTTTTACGTAAGGTTTACATTTACAATTTAGGCTACCACTCTTGCTTGATGAGTGTGATTGATTAATTTGTATTTGAAGCTCCCTCGTATCAGCGCTACTACTTGACAAGTGACCTAAGGTCTGAGGGTTAGTCCCGTGGATTGGCAAGGATAGACGAGGTTATAAGTTATAATGTAGTGCCATCTAATATTTAGGAATGGGCTAGACACAGGCCTGGTAAACAAACATCATTATTCAAAAGTTGAGTTAAGTATTATGCCAGCGAATTTAACTTTGTGTCACAACATGTTGCGTTCTACCAGAACTTGTTTTAATATACATAGTCAAATGTAAAATAAGAGATAGGTGAAGGGTTTAAGCCGGCCACGATAAGATTAGAGGACTTATAAATTAGGAAAAGACTTTGAAGATTTGAAGACATTATTTATGACGTGCAGGCGGGGTTTATTTAATCGGGACCTAAGCCTTTCAGTGACTCCAGTTGTAGCCCAGACTCAGAAATAGCAAGTTCTCGAACAAGCTTGTATTTAATACTTAGTTCATATTAATAATTTATGAAGAACCAACTGAATCAGGAAGTGGAGCGTCTGGCTTAGGCTAATATTGAACTGGTCGAAGTTTGATTAAGTAGTGTATGTCATTCATTTGACAGGATCAGAAGTCCAGACTTGAGATAAATGCTTGTGCCGGCAAATTTTATTCAATCGTACATGACAGGAACATAACCTTGCATTTTGATTGTGAGTTACTTCAGTGCATAACTTTAAACTGCGACCTGCGACCAAAAATCAAATGTAAAATGTAAGTATTTCTGTCCTTTTTTGGCTGCTTATATATAAGTAAGTACATTAATTTTACGTCCAGGTAATGCATGCTTCTTGTACAAATACTGAGTACTTCCATCAACTTGGCTTGAGATACAATTTAAAACTGGAATGATAGGACAGGGATTCGTGGTAGGTACTATGTAAATCGCTACAAGTACGTACGTATAAAAGTGGCAATGTGTAATGACCCAGATTCAGGATGCCATTGTAGGTCTAAATCAAAATTTCAAACGATCCATTCAAAGCCCCAATTTCAAAAGGTCTGCATTTTCGGACACAAAATGAAAAATAGTTTAGTCATATTACTGTAGTCTGTAGTGGAAGGGTCGGGGTCGGGGACGTTGACCACATTAAAATGTAGAAGAAATCAAGAAGGAGTTGCTCTCGGGGTAAAGCTTCGCAACAAAGGTTTGACAGCTGCTCATTCAAGTGAACAGGCTACACATATGCATAACGAACTCGAACCTGCACTTTTGCACGTGTAGACCGTGTGTATTCTAATGCTCCGATTAGATTAAGCGCATATTGTACAGGAGCCTTGTTTCCTATGCATTTATGCGCATTGACACTACTGCCTGCTAAATACTAAATATTTCTGCAATTATGGGATTCGGAATTGTGATATTCAAATTATGCTTACGAATTTTTCGGGTGAATTGAAGAATGCTGGATACTACTTTTTGCACGAAGGAATTGTGGAGCATTATCTTTAGTAGTCGAGCCATTAGCCTCAGTGGAAGGAGCATAGTACGAGAATTGAAGTCTGAGAATACAAGGAGTATGTATTATACCTATTAAAGAGTTTGATCTCTTTGTGTTTTTTGTACAGGTAAATAATAGACCATGTAATCACGCGATACGCGATGGGGATGAGAACTCTCTGAGTCACGCTGGAATTAACGTTAAGTTGATGAGTATGAGAGGAATAAGGCTTCTGGGTTGACTGCGGCAGGAACTTCTAGTAATAGCTGGCAATTTGCAATGGCAAGTTTTTAGCGTAGGCCCGGCCGGAGTCAGGCGCAGTAAATTTTGCACTTGGCTGCCTGCGAGAGGAGTTCTATTTTCGCAAGGCTTTTTCCAAGCGTGCAGTCGGCTGTCAGTATCATATTAGCCGTGCTTATGTGAGGTTGTTATATACGAAAGTACTTTCAGTTAAACTATATCGTGTTTGTGTTGGTGCCTTGTTTAGTTATTTCAACTAGTACTGGATTGTAAAGAGTATATACCTAGGGATTAATATTTATTTTCCAAGCCAAGCTAAACCAGTGAAGGTATTAAGAGAATACTGTATATGAAAAGGTAAAAACCGATCTCGGACTTATAGGTTGACCTATGATCTATAGAGTAATTCTTCGGGCGTTTCCCTATCCCTATTGTAATGGACCAAACCCGCATGCCTAAATGTACTAACCTGCTCAAAGGGTCGAAACGGTAGTTTACAGTTATTGGGCTACCAAGTTGAATAATTTATTTATGATATTCTGATGGATTTTGTTACAGGTCTAAAACTACTACTACTCTGTAAGAGTTGAGGCTGAGGATCTGTACTGGACTGACGTTTGAGAACGAAACCCGCAATGCTTATTCTGTTGGCCTGAGAAGCCGTTCGAGCAGACTGAACATTGTGTGATTGATTGACGAGACTTTAGGCCAGGGAAGATGAACTACTTTGGACCGCTCAGCCGAGTTTTCGGGAACTTGAAAGGACTTTATAGTGGAATTAACGGTGCGACGCTAACTGGTGCTATTGACGTCGTTGTTGTGGAGCAGGAAGATGGGACTTTCAAGTGCTCACCATTTCACGTTCGATTTGGGAAGCTGGGAGTCTTGCGGAGTAGGGAAAAGGTACGTTTTGACCCAACGCCCGATATTCCTATATATTGATTCTTAGCTTCTCTTTAATGCTGTCCAGAAAGTATCGATTTTTAACCCAAAACAGGGGAACGAACTTTTATTCAATTACATTTTAATCAATTGATTATAGGTACTCATACTCATGCCCAATTAATTCTACTGTTATGATTTCGCAACTTATCGTATTATCAAGGCTTGTGGTAAAAGGTTATCACTAACTTTCGTGGGGTTTTCTGCATAATCTCATGTCAATAAATCAATACAGCTATTAACGTATAATGATAGACCTGGCGTATTGTTTAACCGCAACCGTGGCCGATCTTTGACTTGGTGCTCGGTTACCCTCGGTTGTGCACACATGACTTCCTAAAGGTCAATAATCTGATATCTGATGCATGTTCCTCGCTGTCTATTCCGATCCTGTTTATTGATTAACTCTTAACTCCCTTTTCTCGATAGGTTGTTGACATAGAAGTAAATGGGTTCCCAGCCCCAATTCGGATGAAGTTGGGTGACTCGGGGGAGGCCTTCTTCGTTGAGGAGGTAGACAGTGACGATGAGCTGGACGATGATAACCTGGCAACTTCCCCAATCCCCCAAGCGTCCCCACAACATTCCGACAATGACAATAGTCGCCTGACCAAGCGGCGCGGAACTACCGAGTCCGATGACTTGAACCTAAGCCTCGTACAGAATGTCAACGTTGACTCTCTGGATGATACCGACCTTCCTGGTCTCAACCTTGCAATCACGTCTGACACCGACTCCCATGGGCTTCCGTCAGAAGCTACCTCCGGGCCCAAATCCTCCTCTGATGAGTCCAAGGGCCGTAAGCGTCGAAAGAAGCGACGGACGAAGACTCAAGTGGTAAGCAATATTGTGAAATTGTGTTGTCTATTTATTTACCAAGTTGCTTACTTTACTGATTGTTTTTTACATTGGCTGCAGGGCTCGAGGCCAGATATTGCCCTAAACATGCCGCCTGGCATGCAACAGACTGACGGACATGAGCCGATTTTTACAATGGATGAGGACTTTGTACGAGTTACGGAGGCCTTGAACAGTCTTGACCTAAGCGTCCATGGGCCCATGGCCCATAGCCGAAGCTTTCATCGAGATTTTTATTCAGACACTGAAGTGGATGCCACGACCACACCGCATAATTCCAGGCCTTCAACTCCCATTCAGTCAGACTCCGAGTACGAAATTAACAAGAATCCAAAGGTCAGTTCATTTACAACTCATTTCTAGTGGATGTGCTTAGTGAGATATTTTTGTAGAGGAATCTAATGTATGGAATTAACTAAGCGGAGCCAAGCAAGAACCGAGTGACGCTGAGTTAATTGCATGCTGAGTCAAGGGCAAAGTCAAGTACATATACATTCAAGTGTTTGCCATGTGCTTGTCTCCCATCATTTTCGTTTCACACCTCTCTGCATATGGAGAAAAAAGCTTGTATTTGTTTAACATTCAAAAATAAGAATTGGCATATTAGTATATTTCATGGACTGAAATGCCATGATTTCAGCGTTATCCATGTATGGTGATTTTGACATTAAAGAATTTGTTTAGAGTAGGCGGTAAACTCCTGTTTGAACAGTTATATTTAGACCATGAACCTTGAATGTGATGTCATAAACTAACTTTCACCACTTTTCTTTATACATATAATACTTTAGGAAGGCGGGGAGGACGAAGAAGTTGGAAAGTGGCCATGGGGTGAGCTGCCGTCGCCTGGAACTGGAGTTAGTACAACACCAGCCACAACCCCAATGGTTCAGCCACAGAATCAACAAATAGGACTGGTGAAGCTGCCCGGAAAGCCAAGTAAGTATTATCTTTAGCGTGTACGCTGCTAAACGATGATCGGACGTCAGAGAGATAAAATTCACACGTAAATTACGTTTGCCTTACAAAAAACTAGAGATTTCACAAGAATCCCTTAATTTGGCTCCAAAGTGAAAAAAAGCAATCTATAAATCTACTTGACTCGTTCGTTCACCCGTCTCCACCTCTTGGCTCCCGTGCATGCCAAAATATCTGTCACGATCGCGTGTGCACAGCCAAGGACGTCTTCAGAATTTTGCTTCTGGAATTCCCCGTAAAGGGAAGTCAGCATAAGTCAGCCGGGTTACATGCAGTTGAAGCATGTTTCCCACCTCCTTCCATTCACAGATAGAATGAGAAATTGTCTGGCAGAAGTTTTGTAATAGGATTAATTTTGGCATTTGTTTGTAGTAATTTAATTATGCCTTTGTGCTTTGTAGGCGGAGATGAGAACCCGCTCTCCAGTGATGACGAGAGCCGGCTCCGTTCCGGTTCCACAAATCGGTCCATGCTCTCCGGCATGTTCTCGTTCATGAAGCGGAACCCAGCGGGGCAGGGAAACAATGGGTTGGACTCTTCGGGTATCTACTTGGATGATCTCAATCTCGAAAATATGGATCCCGAGAAGTTTGCCCTCTACTTCCCGAACATTGGCAGAGATGTAAGCCCGGAAACGACTAATGCACTTTCTGTCTAAAATTAGAGTCGTGCACGATTTCTAACTTCCTGTTCGTTATTGTCCGTAGAGAGAATACACGAGACCCGAACATGACGAGGATGGAGAGTCAGGGAAGGGGAGCTCACTTCCACAGTCACCACAGCCTGGATCCTCACCCGGAGGATCCCAGCTCAACGTATTCATTGATGATCGTCATAGACAAAGTAAACGTTTAACCCCTGATTAAGATGATTTTGTAACTTATGACGAGCTATATTCTAAATTTTGCTGTCATATTTCGTAGGAGAGAACTCTGGCAGTCCAGTCAACTTTGAGGCCATTTCTCTATGTGGAAACTCACTGGGTCTCTTTGAGCAGTCCGAGCTGACGTATGATCAGCTAGTGGAAAATCCGGAGCTCCTCCTTAATGCATCTCCTGAGTCCATCGTGGTTAAGATTGATGGGAAATACGTTCCTTGGCCAGCTGCTCTTCCTCAATTACTTTCCACTACGTTTTTTAAGAGACCCCTCCCGTCAACCATCTACCAAAAGTATGTTCAACATCCTTGAAAAAGTGTAACTTTGCAATGTATTTTGTATTAACTATTTAATTCAACTTCCTAATGCAGACTCATGGATCAGTACGTGAAGAAGGAGGAATCCCTACGGACTGAGACTTCAGGCATTACGCCTGGGCCGACTGATCCCGCTTCACCAGTCAAAGAAAGCGGGGGCACGAAACGACAGGGCTCCTTCTGGTTCCCCTGGCGGAGGTCACATAGTTCAGCCACAGAGCAGCCCGGAGATAGTCGCTCCCAGCCCTCATCCCCAGAGTCCACCAAGGAGGGGAACAACAATGTTCAGCCGCCTTTGAAGGAACCCTCGCTTCGGTCAGGGACTGGGACCTCATCTTCGGACGAGTCTGAAGGTGGCGGTGGACAGGAAAAGTCGGGAAGGACAAGCAGGAAGGACACGCATACTATCATCAATATTCCAAGTAGTCCACCGCAACCCGTTCCGGGCGTACACAAGAAGACCCTCAGATTGACTTCTGATCAAATTGTAAGTACATTTGAGCTCATATACATTTTCAGTTTCATTTTTTCTATAGCCGGCAAACAATCGTTTAACCCGTCCCGGACCACCTGGCTACAAAATGTAGCTTTTGATTTTTAAAAAATCGTATCATGCCGCCAAGGAGCGCCAG
>JAQFZY010002516.1:0-11570 GCA_034696285.1 Hypogastrura burkilli
TACATTTTACTCGAGTTTTAGCCATATGGCCTAACCCGTTGTGACAAAGCATGGATTTCGAGACGGCTCAAACGAAGCTAAAAAGAAATTCAAAATATTTGGCTTGCATGGGAATTTAGTTTGTGAAAAAACTTGTCGCGTAATTTTGATGAGCGAGATGATATGAATCTTCGGCTCAGTACGGACAGACAAGGTGATACTTTTTTTTGGTTATGGTCCTTCTTAAGTCAGAATTAAACCCTCTTTCTACCGATATGAATATCTAGTGTCTACGACCAGAGGTAGGTGCGTAATCGAGTGTTTCTTAATCACCGCTACTTATGACTTGACTAGGTGGATACAGGATACAAGTTAGAACTAAAAGAAGTGAATAGTGAACCCCCACTTGTCACTCAATATTCAATTTATCCTACTGCTCTGTAGTAAATTGATATCTTACAGTGAGACCGTTGGTGAGTACGCCCTGGAACGAAATGAGCGGCAGAGGGACTGGCGACTCCGAGCTCTCACTGCTCTGCTGTGACGAGGAGGCCGATGACTCTGACGTTCCGTCAATCCCGTTCACTTTCGGAGAATGGCTTAGGATGGCCGGCTGCTTCCTATTAGAATTTGGGGTGGTCTTCCTCGGGTCCTTCTGTCCCTTTCCTGGGGACTTCTTGGAGTCAGACAGCTGCAGCTTCTTGGCCTGCCTCTGCGCAACCTAAAACATGTGACCAGCAGGAATCAGTACTTGGCAGGAACTGAGTGCTGCCAAAAACTATGATAAACCATGCAGTAATATCCGCTAATCAATGTAAACATCAGTAAAGGTAAATAGATCATAGAACTAGGCGCATACAGGGAATGCAATTCGAAACCAAGCGGCCACACGTGAGATGATTAGTTAGATCCTCCCTATCAGCCTATAAATGAGAGATTTAAGATGAAGGTATTAGTTTAACTACGTATAACAAAACCATTTTTGAAATGTTAATGATTAAGTGGAAGTGATAGGAACTGGGCCAGGTGCCCAAAGTCATTCCAGGGGAGAAAGTTATCGGAGTTACCTTTGAGGCAAGTAAACTTCGAATTGCGGATGATGTTGGATTTACAACACTACTTGTACCCTTAACCCGCTCATCCACTCTCTTACTCTTACTCGATCCCTTAGGCCCTGTCCCCTTTGGCTTTTTACACTGTCGTACCATCACCAAGAACAAAAGTAATTAATTTCCCAAATCATAAAAGCACCTGTCAGCTTAGCAACTTAGCTGGACACATATAATATTACACCAAACTCTTCCTAGGTAATAATATTAGTTCTGTTTAATAAAACCTACCTGATTTTTGGCTTTGGGAGGCCGGGACAGCGTCGCCTTCAGGATTGGAGACAATGTAGTCTTGTTCTCTCGGGATGGAATGTTCACAGAGAGCTGGGTGTCGGGTGCAGGCTGTACTGGAGAGTCTGACATAAAAAAACCATTTAGTAAATATAATGTTTAGACACAGAAAATTAAGGCCAAGGAAATGTAAGGCCGCCTACCAGCTACTGGGGACGTCGCTGATGGTGGCGGGGTCGCAAACCCCGAAGACGAATTGACCACGAGGGTTGGCGGTGGATTCGTGGGTACAATCCCAACGGAAGTCATTTTGGGCCTGATCCCTTCCAAAAAGAAGAGCGGACCACTCCCAAAGTTCTTTGTCACTGGACCAATCCCCGAACCATAAGCACACCTGGAATTAAGACGGGCGTCATTTAAACAATTACTATTGATATTGAAATTTGTTACCTACTATTTAAATTAAATTCTAATACATATGATCTGGTTATTAAACCTTTCTTCTCATCAAATGAGTATTTGATGCGCTGTAATTGATTAGGAAGGAATTAGGAGTACTACATTGAAAGTATGTAAAACCATGTGTTACGGTCAGAAGTTTTCAAATATAACTGCCGCTTTTTTTTATATAAATACTTCAAAAAATATTAAGTAATGGTAATGACATTGTAACTAACGTTCAAGTTAAATAGTAATATATTTCAATGTAAATAGTAAGAGCCTAATAATAAATCTTAAACATGCCCTCATGATTTTAACATACAGTAGTTTACACTGTACTCACTTGACACAATGAATGAATTGCTCCACCGCTAAGACCACGTTTGGATTCTTCCTAGCCGCACAGTACATCCTATAAATCTCCCCTTGCTCAATGGAAGTCCCAAGGACCGGCTCAAAAGCACCTTTGATCCAAGCGACAGCCCAGCCGTCCTCACTCAGGGTCCCTTTCGGCGTCACCAGGCTGATTGAGGGGCTGTAGACTTGGGGTTGGGCCTGAGCAATTGGAAGGGTCTGGGCCTGCTGTGTGTGGAGCGGGGGAGGGGTCGACGATGGCTCGGGTTTGGTCTTCTGGGCAGGAGTTGGAGCCGGAGCCGGAGCGGGAGCTGCAGCTGGACTCGTCGGGGCCTGCGGGCAGCTGATCTGTGTCTGGGTGAAGGATGCGGCAGAGATGGAAGTTACTAGGGTGGGCGGGTCACGGGAAGGCTTGGGTGAGAAAACATTGACCCGCGTAGCCGTGGGGCCCTTAATAATGGAGGAAGAGGGGGAGAGGGCAGGTGACGGAACAAAGAGGTAGGAGGATGGCGGGGGTGACACTGTGGCGGCCACAACCGCCGACTGCGACAAACTAGGCTCAGGGCTGCTCACACGGGGAGGAAAGGGTGAAGTGATGCTGATGGCTGTGGTGGGGATGGACATTGACAATGAGGGCAGGGCCTTCCCTGAGGGGGCAGGTGATGAGAGGGGTGGGGTTTGTATTGCAGGTGGGGCCGTTCCAGGAAGGGGAGGTGGGATGAGGCCAGGATGAGCAATGAGCGTCTCCACGACTCGCATGTGAATGCAGCCTTTGGGACCATAACTTTGGGCCTGTGTACAGAAAAAAGGATTTAAATTGTAATTTGTAATGCTCTAAAAGTGTCTTGGATTGGCTATGGGCATAGTTATTACTATTTATATTGAAATTTGAATATATAATAATAAATTCTATTACATGCAATATCATTACAAAATTTTTTCTTCTCGTCAAATTCGTCGGCAGACGCGCTGTAAGTGATTAAGACAGGTTCCTTTACGAATAGATTGAAAGTATGATAAAACTAGTATAGGTAGTATAGTTTAATATTGCAGTCAAAAACTCTTAAATTAAAACCAACTTAAACAATTGAAGAATTATTTTAGCATTGGGATCGCAAGTAACACAAATCAATAAAGATAGAGACGTAGATATTACTACTTACTACATAAGTTTGCAACCATTTAAACCTTTCACACTGACTTTTAATTGTCCGCGACACCGTGGGAGCGCTGTGTTAGATTAGGCACGAAATAGGAATGCATTGAAAGCATCCTCAAACAAGCTTTATGTTCAGAAGTTCTCATATCAAAACCAACTTCTTTAAATACTTGAAAAACAATCAGAGAGGGCATTGAATACTTGAAAAACAGTCTAGTAATGAAATCCCAGGTAGCACAGTTCAATTTCATTTGTATGGATTTCCATATAGTGAACAGTAGTTTAATAACCAATCACTGGCTACTGGCTTACCTCAACGGTGACTAGGGAGACGAGCGTGTCGATGGAGCCAGGAACATGGGCCAGCTCATTGCACATCTCCTCACCATTCATCGTCGTCAGGGACAGAATACACTCGAGAGCGTAAATTAGCATCATGATATCACTGAGGGTAAGGAGCTCGCAGACCCGCTCAAAGAACCTGTGATCTAGGAGCCGGCTCAATACTGTTTCATTCGACTCCCGCTTGCTCCACTCTTTGAGGGTTTCGAGGGACCGGAGGACTTTGAACCGGTCCACAGTGAAGACCCCGTCGGTCACCAGGGAAATGATCATGGAGTAGAAGGGGTTGTTCATGGGATCCTCCAAGTCCATATATTTGGCTATGTTTCCTAGGGTGTCCATAGCCATTTGAGGTAAACAGCCCGAAGTACAGTTGGCTGTGATCACGATGAACCTGGAGATAACATCAAACAATAGGTCTGTCAATGGCTTTTAGACTACTATGTAGGATCTACTAGCTAAGTGTAGCGCAGTGTTCATGCTCATCAGAATAAGATCATTATCAGGGCACATCAGACAATGTAGGTAAAAGTGTAAACATCATTTGAACATGGGAAAAACCAGTTTTTAACCCTACTGTAAATCGACTATTAAACTAGACTACTACTATTTATATTGTATTAAACTATTTAATTGAATTGTGTTACTTCGGCATATAACCCTTGTATAAACATATTTTCACTGCATTGAAATCTATTACTGTTTCTGAATTGTACTACTTACATTTTCATCACTTAATTGAATTTTAATTATTTAAGAAAAAAAAATTGGCTTAGGTTTGAGAACTGAGTGTAACACTTAGTTTCGCGTATATTGTAAATGTATTCATAATTCCTTCCTAATAAATTCCACCGCATCAACGGACTCACTTGATGAGAGAAAAGAGTTAGTAATGAAGTGGCATGAAATTGCATTCAAATTAAATAGTTACTCAACATAAATAGTAATTGTGTAAATGACGCCCGTGCTCAAGTACACTCTAATGCTAAATGCTAATGTGAAAACTTAAACTGACCTCATCAGAGCCGAGTTCTGGCTCATTATTTCTGCATTGACTCGGTCGAAACTTAAGTTCCTCAGAATAATTGCAATTTGAGACACCCGCTGTTCAATCTTCTCCACGTTCGGCGTCAGCTTGTTCAGGCACCCGGTCCCCTCTTCCTTGGGGTTATCAAACACAGTTGATTTCTGGAGGCAAGGGCACCGCTCACAACAGAACCTGGGCTCTGACTCATAATGAAAGTTCCCGTCTTCCTCCTCCAATAAGTCCCAGAGGAGGTTCTGTCGCGGGCCCGGCGGAAGGACTGGAAGCTCTTCCTCCAGCGACTCATCCTCAGGGTTCTCAAAGTCTAGCGGCCCATCACCAAATCCGGTTTTTATGGGGGAAGAATTGCTAGAATAGGATTTAGTGCCGTCTGTACAAAAGACAAGTTTCCCTCCTGCCGCTGGCCCTTCTTCCACGGATCTTAATTCCTCAGCCTTCTCATCAGTCACAAGATCGAGCTTCTCTTCACAGACTTGGTCACTCTTCACTGGCTCAACTTTGTTCTCCAAGGGATCCTCCGGACTAATACTTGGGGTTTCTAATACTTCTTCAATACCTTGTTGTGGGGCGGGCGCTGCAGCGGGGTCAACGTTTTCTTGTGACCTCCTGTCTTCGTCAATGAGGTCCTCCTCCATAGGCTCCTGACTGCTCGCTTCCCCTGCCTCAGCCTTCTCTTCCAAAAATATCCCAGAGTCCGGGCCCTGAGTAGTAGTAATACTTTGTGACGGGGGTGTGGTAGCAGGGTCTGAGTCAGATTGACCTTCCAAAGGCACTTCAGGTCCTTCAGGCCCCTCCTCCATGGGGACTGCTGGAGCCGGCCCAGCGGGCTCTGAACGGCCCGCCTCAACTTCCAGAGGCTTAATGTACTTCTGAATGATCTCGTCCCGGAGGCCCATCGTGTGCTGAAACCGGTCCAGTATGCACTCGCAGAGGAGCTCTCGAACGTCCGGAGTCGGTAGCATGTCCTTCCAGAAAACGTCGAAACTGAAGCCCCGGCCTTTGGTATAAGTCTCGTCCATTAGTTGACGCATGCCACCTAAACAAAAGAAAATCATAGTGTAAGGCATTATACATACATCTGAAGACATCTGACCAAAGGTCTGACAGCCAGTGTTGTGGCCGATGATTTCATGTGACTTGGATGGGATGTGATTTTACTCAAGTGTGATGAACACCTTGTAAATTCGGAGTCATGTATTAAATGGAGGAATATTTAAATCATCACCAAGTAATTTGAAATCTCTCACCAATTCAATCAGATTTCCTAGCCAGGCCTTGAAATTTCGAATTTTAGCGTTTTAATTCCGTTAATTATTCTAAAATAAGTCATATTTTGCTATTACTAACTTTGAAAAGATTTGTGAGTAATTAGGCGGTAATTGGTGAGGAAATATGTTTCAATTAGTGAAAGATTTCGAATTCCTTGGTGATAGTTTAAATGAAAGCCTATTAAATGACACCAAATAAAAAAAAATCACAACCCTCACCAACTCACACTGAAGTGATTTAATTACAACTGATTTCCTACAAAACTGGGTCCAGCCCCGGCCTCACACTTACAATGATTATAGATTCCGGCATGAGCCACAAGGAGTTCCAGAACCCCCGGGGCCTTATTCAGTTTTAAAGCGTGTTTAGTCTCATTAGAGAGAAGCGTACAGACGCTGATGCCCATGTCTTGCTCATTGGGGAGCGGGCTCTGGAGAGAGAGCATTATACGGTCATAGTCCGTCGTGCACAGCTCTTTACCCAATCCTAGCTGCTCACGGGTGGGACCTGGAATTTACAAACAGAGGTTACAGAGTCAGGATCATGTTCATGTTTGAATCAGTCTTCCAACAAGAACACGGCATTCCTAATACGAATCGAAACCTATGCGAAAAAAACTAGATCGAATCCAAGAGGATCTCTGAACAGGAAGGCCCGCCGTCCACGTCCAGACCGGGTAGAGGCCTGCCTCCGGCTGGCTCAAGTAGCTCCCACACAGGTTGCCTTGTGCAGAAAAGATTCGTAGCGTGGTCCTAACCTAGCCCAACTTGTGGAGAGGAGCATAGGCTTGCTTGGCAGCCAACTCTACAGTTCTTAGCTACAGCAGCAGCAGCAGCAGCATAAAGTCTCGTCACCCGTGCCCCTTCCATTGGAAGAACCAAGAGGACGGCCATCGGCCCCATCAACCAGGTTTATTCCATTCCAACCCAACAACTTTCCCTCTCATCACTCATTCACTAAATTAGATCCAAAAGGCTTCATGTGCTCAGCCTCTATTTACACTTACACACACCTGAGCCCACCAAGGTTAGTCCCACTAAATGGCTTGTAGGTAGGTGCAACCTAAAGAGACTCACTTGGCTTATGGCTTAAATAGGTCCGCTTCTCGCGAAGGATACTACATATATTCGAAAGGAACGAGCATAAGCTTATCAGAACATTTGTTAGGATCGTCAAATCCAGCTATAGTCTGGGTTAAGATGGTTCTATGCTAACCATGCTAACCGTCGATGGGACTGACGAAAATCCAAATTACAGTAGGCAGAATGTGTTTGTTACACGTTACACTGAACACGAAAACGACATTTGATGGTTGAAATAAGCGACACGTCGGAATGGCATGATGTTGTTGCAATTTGACTTTAACAACCAAAGCACCCTTAACTTTACTCACCCAAACCAAACCTTACAAAATAATATGATTAGTTGTATTGTGGCTATTTCTGGGTTGGAGATGTAAGTCAATTTTCCACCTAAATGTAGTACAATCGAAATACTTTACCACAACCTAACCTCGTAGACTCAGAGATAGTATATTCTCGATTAAGTATATGATCCTGTATCCCGTATCACAGTTTCAGCCGCTCTAGTAAAATGAACTACTTCTGTAAAAGAGTCGTAAAAGCGGCTTCTGATGTTGATTTTGAGACGCTCATTAATAAATTCAGGAAAAATTATAAGTACTAGGGAGGTGGACTACGCCTTTGAATCCGGATGCTCGGGACTTAACGCGCGTATTAAATTCTAAAACATAAACCCAAGGTAGACCCATAAAAGTGTAATAAAAATTCACCTACAGCTACAGCCTGCCTGAGATCTCAGATTCAGATACACATCTTTCAGTTTTATGCTATACGGCCACAGGCTCAGAGATAGGGAGACACGAGACGAGAAGAGTAAGAGCCCCAAGCCCCAACTAAACTATTACTCCTTCTCTGCCTCTGTTAAACATGTTTCAAATTTTTGAATGACTTCCTTTGAGCCAGAATCTCTTAATACTATACAAAAACCCGGGCTCCCATTTACCATTGATCCGGACGAGGGCTTGGCTATTATTACTAACAGCATTACTATTGTAGTGGTAGTTTGGTGTATTTGGGGTCTGGCTGGGCTTGGGCGTTCCGTAGTTCCGCCGCCGGGATCGGAAGTCATCATAGTCATCCTCCTCCTCGTTCTTATCCACGTCTTCCCCCAGAAAATGAATCTTTTCATAGAGCTCTAAATTCCTGTGAACACAAAAAAGTGGTTTTAAACCATTGTAACAAGGTTATTATGCAAGAGCGGAGCAGGAGGAAGCCTCGCTTTTTTTCAGGTCTCAGTCAGAGTTAGGATCGAAGGAGGACTCAGTGCTCAGTCTAGTAGTATCCAACCCTAGCATTATATGGAGGCAGACACTCGACGCAGGGTTAGGACCAATGCCAAACCAACACCATGAGACTCTACATTGTAGGAGAGCCAGGCACTCGCGAAAATAAGCGCCTCTCTCTAACACACTCCTCCTGCCTACTACCCCATCTCAAATTATACATAAATCCTGTCCACGTCAACACGGTTGAATCGTGGCTTGGGGCAAACTAAACTAATAGGCAGAGCCAGCGTACGTACATACAAGAAAACAGGACTTTAGGGTAGTACGAATGATTCACACTGCTTTCACTTTCAAAAAATTTGGTCATAGCATATAAGAGCATCATCTACTGAGTCATCTGAAGGTCCTTAGATGATTTCAGTACGATGTACGCATTGTGCTCATACACGAGCAGTTGCGAATATATTCGATCCTTTGAATAGGCTCATTTAATACTTCCCAAAAATATAGAATTTAGCGATCGACTCGCTTCTTCTACCGTTCATCTTCTTCATCTCATCCCAACTCTGATCGGGCTTTGCTTTGACCCTTTGGGGCTACTAATGTATAATTTAATATAAAAAGTAAGTACATATGCCTACATTAAAGATGTTTTTGACGGAAACATGACCAACAAGCCTGTCATATTTGCCTCGGCCTTGGCGAAGGTGCTTGTGAAGCCATGAAGGGTAGCTAAAACGACATACGGCAAAGTGCAAAGTAAGCTGTAAAACTTTATGCGTCATCCCTTGAAAAATCGATTCCTCCTACTGCTGACGCTTCTCCAGAGCCGTAGAGCCATAAGCCATATCAAATTCGGCTTTATTATTGTAAAACCATAACCGCTCATACTTTAGTAAGTAAGTACTTTCTCCACATTCCAGTATATTTATTATTTATTCAAAAATAAATTTCAGGAATCTTCCGTCATGCTATAGTAATTGAGGTTAAAAATTACCATGAGCATTATTGTACTTTATTTCCAATATTTATTAAAACAAATGATCGGAGAGAGCTAGTACATTTCCGCAAATTATTCCTTTACTCCCAGGCCCCGCACTGCAATTCGACAAAGCAAAAGCTGACTATAGCATAAACCGAGAGAGTTTGAACTTGACCCGAATTCCGCCTGATCCAACTCCTTCGGACCAACAACGCGGAGTCCTAGCCCAGCCGAAGCGTGGTGCTATTCGGATTTCGGATCCCGCTCCCGCTCTGTAGGCCTACGCAAGTCAGTAACGCAAGCAAGGCAGTGGATTTGGGCCTCTTCAGCTACTAGCCCCACTACTGCACAATATTATATTCTCAGATAGGACAGAAAGCACGAGGACAGGAAGGAGCTTGAGCCAGCACAGTGCAGCACAGGACTCACTTCCACTGGCTGGGCCAATACATACTACGCGCTAACCTACACCTATGCATGTACTAGTATACTAGCATGTAACTTCCGAGGCTAAAACCTTGCTTTCTTCCCTTTCATTCAGAGAAGGGTTCAAAGACATCCAGTCACTTCTCCTCCTTTCACTCTCATGCGTCTTCCTGGGTTACAAACAGGCCTCATTAGGATGAATTCCCTTAGGATGTGTCACCTTTCTGTGGGTAAGCACTAGACTTAATTGGCATGCTAGGACACAGCCACAGCGCGTCATTTCGCTGAGCTCTTTATAATAGTGCGTCCCAGAAATATATAATTTTCTTTAATCCGAAATGTTTAGCGGGTTTATACTGAATTCATTCCTGATACATAATCCATAACCGAGCTGAGTCATTCTTTGGCTAACATCTAAATTTGGTCATTTCCACAATTTGCTTTCGGTTAAAGTCTACTACATTTGTTTTAGCAGCAACTATCTCACAGATAGTAATTGCAGAGTTCGAAATTGGAGAGCAGGATGCCTGGCTCCAAGCCTGTAGCATGCCATTACAAAGGCAGTAAAACCAGGCTGGAGCCGGATATTTGGGTGTGGCCCTTTGGGACGCCCTAGAGCTAATAAAGCCTAAAGTGGGGAAACTGACATCGGAGGAAAATGAGCCTGATATATTTTTAATCACTTACGATAGGTAAATTCGCTTAATTACGACTCCGCTATTAGTTGCTCTTGGAACCCGGAAGTGCTCCAGGAGATCATCCCATTCATTCCGGGAATTAATCTAAGAGAAAAAGAAAAAAATTGAGTTAATATAAGAAAATAATATGATAGTAAAAAAAACAATTCTGCGTTTATCAAACTCTGCACTCTTATAAATATTCCTTAAATTCGAAGTATTGAAAAATAGGCGAGGTATTTTAAATTGTTAGCAATGTTTTCCTTACCTTCTCCCAGCCGCCATGAGAGGTTACGATTTGGTAGAGGAGGTACAAATCCACTTCTTTCCCACTTATTTTATGGTTACTACTCTGGACTTTGATCCTGCGGAGCAACAAAGAGAAGCTATGATCAGAAACTGCCATAATCTACATTTACAATCATTAAACATAACCATGGAGCTAATCTGGTGATCCGTAAGAAATCCTACGGCATACAAATAATATGCATAATTCATGACGGTAGGCAGCACTTGAGTTTTATTTATTGATTAGGGCTTCGGGAGTTTAGGTAAATTATAGCATTGGCAGGATCGTTAGTTCCCATTCGTCTTCTATTTAGTACCAACTACTAACTGATATTCCCAGAAACATTAAGACAGCACGAAACGGACACTTAGGAATAATTTCACCCCGGCTCATGTTTCTACTGTTATACTTAACTACGTTTGAGGCAAGGGACAGACGGCGGGTCATATCGTAACGGTTAATAAAATAAGCAAAAACCGCAACGTCAACGCGTTTTCCTTGTCTGATAGAATAAACAATCCCGAGTCCTAGAAGTTTGTCTTCAGTAAAGAGCCTGCAAGCAGACCCAATTATCTTTTATTTATGATAGGGAGCATGGGAAAAAAGTTAAACATGTGCATACCTAGCGTCTGATGAATAATTTAATGGACCAAACAAGTACCTCCACACAAGGATTTGAGATTCTACTCTACAACTGAACTCTTCCCTACGGAAACTGTCAACGAATCCAAACTGACATCTGACATCTGACGCGGCAGAAGGATTCCAGACGCAATAAATCTTTCATTGATACCGTAGATCTTGGAACACTTAGATTATTTAATTCCTAGCTATTATTTTATGGAATAAAAAGTTTGTCTTCGGCTTCTGCTTCTTCTTTCGAATGCAAACCCGTGAAGTTGCTCATATTGGATTCTACGAGCAACGGGTTTGAGTATGAACTAATATTATTGCTGCCC
>JAQFZY010002517.1:0-11566 GCA_034696285.1 Hypogastrura burkilli
TAGAGCCAAGCCCGCTAAGCGGCGGAGCCGCGTGCGCAAGTATAAGACACGAGCCGAAGACGAGGTCGTTACTTGTAAAAGCATAGTCTGAGTATTATGAGTAACAACCAACGACTATAAGTTTCACGTCCGTATTCCATCACTAGGGCCAACCCGAACCCTCGACTAAGATTTTTAATACAGAAAAAGCTATCAAGTTGTAATCACGCTGAACTGGACATGAGTTTGAGTGTAAATTTATTTAAGAGGACATTTAAACGTGTAAATATACATATTTAGATTATGGTGTTACTTTTTAGTGTGACCATCCAAATATGGTTCAATTGTACACGCGGCTTTAAGTACATGATGGGTTCATCGATAACTCACTTCTTCTGGACTGCGACCGTAGAAAATTGAAACAGTTGTGTAGAAATGTATTTCTTGTAATGCTTCTATTTGTATATTGCAGAATACGAATACAATGAGTACGAGATTTAAGTTTCCCGTTTTTTGACATTTTTCTAACTCGACTATGAGAAATATTTGGTGGACCGGTCCACGGACCGGACCGATTCTTTTCAGTCCACGACTTTTCCTTTTCGGTCCTTTTGCAATGGGGAAACCCTTTATTATAATGGGGTTTAGTAATGGGTGCACACCCTACACCCTATATATTACAAGATGTGGCATCCCCATAGAGTTCAAAATACGTCTACAACTGTTCAGCCACTATAAATAGATGTTAATTGAGCACAATATAAGAGTAAATATCGTAATACTGCGTATACATCAGGTAAGAATATAATTCAATTAATAATTGTTTACACTGCTAACTTTTTGTGCATTTTTCTCTTGTACCATTATTGTGCATTAATCTCTATGCACACACTACTTATATAATGTGATTTGAGTGCCTTTTTTTCTGCTCTCCAACTTTTACATAATCAAGGCCATAGCGTGATATGAGCATTATGAATTAGTGACAGTTGGGAATTGTTTCAAGGTGAAAAATCTTCTGATCGGTATGTAAAATGTACTACAGTACTACAGTGTATCTGCAGGCGTAATCTGCTACTGCATGTATTATACGAGATTCATTTACAGGTATTGTGTAAAATATTAGACAATTACTTTCAGTGACAATTCTGACGCCGATAGAATATTTCTGACTCCTTTTCGGCCCGTCAACTGTAAAATTTAACGATGCAGAAGCTACAGTGTCTTATTGTATCCGGATTTGTGTGCCTCTTCCTCCAAATAACATGCAGCTCGTCGGCCCGGATCCTCTCCGTGGCCTTCGTGTCAACCAAGAGCCAGAAAATAACCTACCAGCCGCTGCTCCATGCTCTGGCCGGCCGGGGTCACGAGGTCACGGTCCTCACCCCCATCCCGGCTGGGAAGCCGGTACCGAACGTTCGGGAGCTCCTTACGCTCGACACTGACAAGTACATGAACGACAAGGAGAAGTTCCCGAACATGTTCGAAATGAAGGAAAACGGGTCGGACTTTAATCCGTTCAAAATGCTGGACATATTCGGGAACCTATGTCGCCTCACCTATGAGCTCCCCAACGTCCAGCTCGTCCTCAAGGAGAAGTTCGACCTCGTCCTCGTCCCGGCAATATTCAATGAGTGCACGATGGGCCTGGTCCATAAGCTGAATACGAGCGTGGTCATAATTGCCACGGCAAGTGCCCCGTCCTGGGTGACCGGGATTCTCGGGACCCCGGCGCCGCCGTCATTTGTACCAAACGCCTTTTCCGGATACGGGGACAGGATGACTTTTTACCAGCGGTTGGTCAACTTATTGGCCGTTGGGACCCTCACAGTCGTGCAGGACTATCACTACAAGCCGGCCATGGAGGCCATTTATAGGGAGAAGTTGGGGGACCCGACGCTGCCATCTAGTGACGAGATAATTCGGAATGCGAGCCTCATCCTTGTTAATAGTCATATTAGCCTGAGTCGGCCGAGACCCTTCCTGCCGGATGTGGTTGAGGTGGGTGGGATGCATTGTCATCCGGCGGGTCCGTTACCTAAGGTGAGCAAATCGTAACGGGTTTATTTTAAAAATTCATTAAATATTTGAAACGAATAGCAATTTTTACGGAAAATGTGAATAATTTGAGCTAATAAAATTGGATATCATTGCAATTAAATATAAAATGCATCAGATATATGTAAAGTCTCGTAATATTTGTCCAAAGAAATAATTTTTCTTTCGTTGTAAGGTAATTTATATTAATAGGAAGAAATCAAATGAAACCCAAGCCTAGCCTGATTTAATCAAACAAATAACATTAACCTAACAGGACTAACGTTAACTAAATTAACCCGAAGTGTTCGTATTTTGCATTTTCATATTACATTTTTAATGCATTCCGCTCCGAACATATTGCATCAATTTTTTTTAAATATAGAAATTATTTTCATTTGGCGTAATAGTCTTGCAACATAAAAATATTGATTTAAGCAAATACAATGTATCAATATAAATGTATTTTAAATATAGGTGCATCATACCTTATATTATTTTTTTTAAGTTAATGCTGATTAATCTGATTAGGTTTGGTTAGTCTTGTACTGCACAGAATGAGTTAGTTGCACTAAATTATTAACCTTAGATCAAACACTTTTATGTTAAACTCGAAATATTTTATTTAAATATGTAGCAGTAAATACGAGCCTTTGACATTGTTAGCCTGGTACATATCAATAATACGTAAGATAGGTTTCAAGTCCGGATCAGGTCATTAATAATTCCTTGAACACATATTCCAGGACCTGGAGGACTATGTCAACAGTTCGGGTCAAGACGGGTTCATCCTGTTCAGCATGGGCTCGGCCCTGAAGGGAAGTGATATGCCAGAGAAGCGGCGGAAAATAATCCTTGGGGCCTTTTCCAAGTTAAAGCAGAAGGTCCTTTGGAAATGGGAAACGGAGTCCATGCCAGACTTACCGCCCAATGTCAAGCTGAACAAGTGGCTGCCACAGCAGGATATTCTCGGACATCCTAAGATTAGGTAAGATCGTTCTAGATTTAAACGTATACTTTATAAACCAAATATCATTAAAATACTGAATTTAATATTACCTAAAAATTATTTTTCTAGGGCCTTCGTTACGCACGGTGGATTTGGGAGCACGACGGAGTCCGTGTACCACGGCGTCCCGCTCGTTGGGATCCCAATGTTTGCCGACCAGCACTTGAACATGAAGAAATCAGAGGCAAGCGGATTTGCAGTGACGCTCAATTACAATGAATTGAATGAGGAGGATCTGCTAGCTGCAATTACTAAAGTCATCACGGAACCAAAGTATGAAACAAGAGCAAAATATATTGGCAATATCATTTGTCATATTAATCAGTATAAATCATTTTCGCCAGATACAAGGAAAACGTTATGAAGCTATCCAGTGTCTTCCGGGATCAGCCTGACAAGGCTCTGGATCGGGCTGTGTTCTGGACAGAATATGTTCTTAGGCATAAAGGTAGGCATATTGAATTAAATAAATTATACTCATAGTTTAAATACGTATTAAATAATTATTTTTATATTTTGGTATCTTACCCAGGAGCCGTCCATTTACGTTCCGCTGCAAGAGATCTTGGAGCCTTCCAGTATCATTCACTCGATGTGATTGGGTTTATTGTATCTGTGCTCGCTGTAGCTTGTTACCTTGTGCTTACTATTCTGAGAATCATATCTAGGAAAGTATTCGGCTCTACTAAGAAACAGTCGTCTAATTCAAAGAAACAGAACTAAAAGTTGAATATTTATATGGTTGAAAAGTAAGTATTGTTTATCGGTGTATAAACTTTGAATCGTCCACTCATTTAAGTATTATATGTACCTGATCCATTGAAATGTTTTAACAAAATAAATTGTAGTAACCGTTATTCGTTGAAAAATTCTGTAAATCCGAAATTCGCAAGAATATTAGCTATTTGTGTGCTTATAAATAGTTAGGTGGTTAGATTAATTCGTAAATAAAATTTAATCAATAACTTTTAACTATGTAACTCACGTAATTCCGAACAGTTATACAGAGTTTTGGACTTTTATTACCAGTCATATAAATTATCAGCGTTTTAGTGTAGACAGTCTTTGTGCAGAAACTGCTCCAATTTTGAATATTCTCACATGGCAACTACCAACGTTGTTTTTTGTGTAGGTACTCCCGTGACAAATGTCAACAATGTTTTTAAATTGCAAATTCTTGGGATTTCTGTCAGAATCAGTTCAGCCGAGTTTCATTATTCTAAGTCAAAAGTGCAACTGTTAAAGAAAGTCTGTACATAATATCAAATAGCTAACCAGTGTCACTTTTTATTTAATCTGCTTTTGCACAAAAATTCGAATTCGTGACATTTAGATTGAACTAGCTTCTATTGAAGCCGAATTAGGCATAATATTTACTGTCCAACAACTTGAATTCAACTTTTGTCACCCTTTCTACAATGGGAAGCTCAATTTGCTACATTTGGGATCACTACGACGATTACGATGACTATGATAATGATGACCTTCAGGTGTTATACACACAGCCGGAATTCTACGATCCCTGTGGTAAGCTAAATAGGCCAATAGTTATATCTAAAAATAAATAGCCAATCCATTTAAGTTAGCAATATACTTCCACGATTATACGGTAGTCACACAGCTGATCAGCTGAACGTAAACGAATTTGTTGGTATCTTGTGCTCAAAGGTCACATGCGACTCAGCGTAGTTGAATTTTGGGAAGAAGTTACGTCGAGAATGCTGAAATGGGGCTTACACTACCGGAAGTTTGTGTTCCCGGTAATCCACGACCGAGTCGTGTTCCGGCAGCACTACAAGCAGTTCCACCAGAAGCACTACTGCATTGAGAACCTCATGCGGGACTTCCCACACTACACTGAGGAAACCGTTACGGACTACTATGACCTCTATCACTCACACTTTGACATTAAGCAGACGGGGTTGTCCAGCATCAAGTCCATGTAAGGAACTGCTGTACTTGACCTGGGATCCGCATATGCTCATGTTCCTTATTGGCTACAGGTGTCGGGCCTTCAGGTTGCTAGGAGACGTGTCTCCCATAGCCTTACGTATAACTGTCATGCTCTGTCTCTATGACGGGTGTCGATACTACCATTTGTACAAGTTCATTCGGGTAAGTTATTAGTACTACATAGAATAGTAGAAGTGATTTTCAAATATGGGCACGTATATATACAGTATTAGTACTGCTGCTCAAAATATATTTACTTTATGAGCCAATGCAATGCACGCAAATAAACATAAATAGATCTTAGCCAAATAGTCGGACTCAGGTCGGGTATGAATCCATTGTAAGCCGACTGAAATATGTGTCAGAAAATCTAGATTTCGTCATTTGTTTTGGATAATAGATATTTTTTCGTGTCAGCGCTAGTATTAACTTAATACTATTAAGTATTGTCAAAAATGTAATATATTTGTTCCTTTTTCCCTTTTTTCCCAGCTCATAACCTTCCTAGAGGAGCAGGTCGGGAAGGAGAGCTCATTGTTCCAGTCCGTTCGGCGTGGGGTCAAGTGGATGCACATGGCCTATGCCTGCACTCCAGCACAGTATTGGTTAATGACTAGGGGCTCATAGGTCATGTCATAAGGCACAGTAGCTTCTAGCACTGCCCTGAACCGAACCCAGTCATGAAATAACAAAATATATGGAAATCATGAACTTTTAATATATGCTTGGATGCTGGATGTCAACAGTTTAACCTTTCCAAATGAATGACACCAAATAAATGCACACACGGAATGTTATAGGTATTATATATTCCAACTAATTATTAATACTTCTCGTTTTACTGCTACAACTAGCTAAAACCTGTGCGGTATGCCGTTTAGGAAAGTCCTTGTGCTTAAAATATAGATTCTAAGATGAACTTGTAAAATTATCGAAAATCATTTTCTATCTAACTCTATAGGGGTTGAAGTATCTTTGGCCAACGTTGTCTACAAAAATAATATACATATTTTGATCTTCATATACTTTAATACATTCTACATACAATAATTCCTGAAGGATTGTCTGTATGCAGATTGTTTTGGTCAATGGTCAATATGTCAAGCTTACAAGGGACTGGTTGCTAGGCCGACCACCGGCCGAGAGACGCCAGGGCCTTCGACAGTAAACAAACATAATTGCTTCATTTTTGACAACTGTGCTCCTTGTTTCACACAAACCCTGCCTACACTTTGGTCGTAGCTTTTCCAACAAGAATCCATAATTGTCCTCCAAATTAAAGACCGCTACCTAGTATTTCTTCCTTTCTTACTAAAAGGTGTTGTAGTTTGAGTGCCCGTGCGTGAACGATGCCTTCTTTGAGGAGAACTTACCCGCCCAAGGGCCTGATGCCGCTATCCCTGGTAGCAGTTGTCCTGATTGGAACTGTAGGGCAGGCCCTGAGCCTACGCCTGAACCGATTTAATAGGAACGCGGAAGAGGGCGGCCTAAGCTCAGGGGACGAGGAGAGACTCTCAAGGCTCTACGGGCGGGAAATGGTGGAGAGTCATAGGGGGGACTTCATGGCGGTAGGACAACGGGAGGTAAGAACATCCTAAACAATATGGCCGCCACTTGACCTCAAAATGTGAATTTTTGACGGCCGTTCAATTTTCTGTTGGAATATATATTTTTCTGGCATGAAATTATCAGCCCAATGTAATGGGAGGCCTGTTTGTCCCTTAGCCGTCCTTCCATCCAAACCATCCGCCGCCTATCTCACTCCCTGACCGTCAGCAGATTGACCGTGAGATAGAGCAGGTCCGCCTCCTTGAGCACCAGCCACTCACGCCGTCTCTGGTCAAGACTCTCCTGCGGGAGCTCCTGGAACGGCTGGAAGGGGCGGAAAATGGGCCTGGAGGCGAAATGGGAACTGTGGGCGGTGGAGAGCAAACGCGGTGCTCTCTGCATGGGCTCTGGCTATCGGCCATAACCGGAGTCGCCTTCCAGCTGGAGGCCGCCCAAGAGCATACTGGGCTCAAGGTAGTTGGAAATTTCTTAGCTCGGTAACAGTGTTTCGAGTACTTATGACATGCTAATTCTCATCCTGGTGAAAATGGTATTTTATCATTTTTCATCCGAGGAGTTTGCTGATAAAAAGTGATAGCAAACTATTTTAAGGAATAATCAACGTGGGGTTGGTTGAGATAATGGGCATAAAGAATGAAAACGAGCGTTTTTTTAATGACGTCTGTAATGCTTCAAATAATCACAGTTGTATCGGATGCCGCATGACTAAATTGGCCAGATACAGACAGAATACTGACTTTGACATTGTTTTTTCTTACCCAAGTTGTGAAGTTGAAGTATATTACTCGTACAGATTTCAGGGACGGTTAGTCACAGAACTAAGCAGTTGGATATGACTAACAGGTTTCTAGTAGTGAATCATATCTGAAAACTAAACAGGTAGTATATATCACGTAGCTGAGACCGAAACTTGTCATTTAATTCGTACTTATTTGTTAATTTAATAGAAATTGGGGCTTTTTTTAACTTTGGCGCACTTCCGCCTTTTTCAACACTATTTATCAGTAAACGATAAAAAGTGACAAAAAAGGTGCGAACTCCTAGAAAGTCGAAACACTGCTCCGGTCACACTATATTTAGTAATACGTCTTTATTTGACAATGGTTTTAAAGGTTCAAGTTCTGGATGCGGGAGGCTCGGCGGAACATCGGATCATTACGAGTGAATGGGGCGGGACGGCCTCAGTCTCAACCGTCCCAACAACCATTAGCATCATTCTTCAAGAGAGGCTGGTAAGCTGCAGATTTGAAAGATAAGACTTTAAAAGAACCGTTAGGAAGTGCAAAACTTATTAGACTTCAGTCTGAAGCGGAGTTTCTGTCGCCAACCTTCTGCCATTAAAGTAGAATATTTTTCTTCACTCCTTTTTGTAGGAAGGCCCGAAGGAACCCAAAACTGCTGTATTCGTTGGACAATGCGTGATTTGTTCCGGCTCCCCGACAATTCAAGGGACATGGATACTGTTTCCCGAAGCTCAAGTCTGCTTCCAAGAAGGGAAGGCTCCACAAGCAGACGTCATGTATCTACTCAAACGATAGCCCACAGATGGAGCCCGTCATATTCTACATTCTCCTGTATATGGCCTACCTACTTATTATAAGGAACGACGAATGCCAAATAAAATGTATGAAAATTCCACTTTTTTTAATTAGCACGCCAAGAAAAAATTAGGTACGTATTGTATATACATTTCACAACGATAGTCGCTATGAACGACCAATAAATCTTTAAATAAATGCTGATTAAAATAGGGTTTGAGATTTGAAATTGTTTTGCATTGAAATAGGGTTAATAGTATATTCTACGCACTTCACTAACTACTACTACTAATTTGAAACCGGGATAAAATTATAACTCAAGGTCGCGGCTAGGTGATATGATAGGTCCGGAACTTTTGAATCAACACGTGTGCATAACAGATGAACCGATGCATCTGTAGGCATTTAAATGTCATAGACGGTAAATGGTGTTTCCAGCTGCTCAGCCTTTGTCACGCGAGCCTCAACCGTGGCAATTTGGACATCGCTCTGCTCCACCTTGTCGATTGAAACGGCCCGCGAAGCGGTAGGCGTTTGGATTCTGCGCCTGAAAGTCCTTGGTTCCTCACGGTTGACTTGAATCTGGAGGAGAGGTTTAGGCTTTAATTAGTACATACTTGCGTGGTTCTCATTTGCATGGTCAATTTTTTTGATAAGTTTCAGCTCGTAAACTTAAATGGATTGTTGGATAAATCTATATACATAAAATCGTTGGTGAGGGTATTTGTGGGTATGTCTCATTCGTAAGTAATGAACGGATACAAATGAGTGAGTGTACCATCAAATTTTCCTAATTTTCGTGAAAATTATTAGAGTCAGACAAAACTTGACTTTATATTGAAACAATTATTTGAACCTCCCGGTAGAAATCGAGGTTCGTGATCGGCTTGAAATTGGGGTTTCGCCATTTCCCCCCGGTTCGTAATATCGGGTAAATTGCTACAGAAGTATGGAATATGTTTAAGTATAGATACCCAGAAATAGTCCGGATCCGAAGTGATGGAAATGTTGAAAGAGGCCCCTGGCGTCAGGGTTGGAAAGAAGGCATACTCTTCCTCTCCCCAGTTGACACCGTTGTCATGGCTATCATTCAGAATCGTCTTATTCTCTGAGCCCCATCTTGGATTAAAGTGCAGCAGTACCTTGTTCCCTTCCATTATATTAATAGCGAACCTGGGCAAATACAAACCGTCATTGAACTTTTCTTGAAAATTAAATTAAAAGTACTATCCTATTGGAGTATTGATTAATACGTACATAGATAATACTTACTGTTTAGGGGAATATGAAAGCTGACCGAAAACGTTAACCCTGAAGCTGGAGGATGCATGGGGTAGTGTGAGTGAGGCCTTGAATGGGAGTAACTGGGGAACAAAAAAAACAAGAAAACTAAAACCTCCGAAATTTTGACAATTAATATTAAGTACTAACTTACCGGATTGGATTGATAGAGGATTGGCGTGGAAGACATTTTGTCGTGTAGGGAGAATGATAAAGAAAGCGTTCTGGTTCTGATTTTCTTTTCGAATTTACTATAATATGCTATTTTACAATATTAATATGATATTAATATAAGTATTGATAATATGGATATTATTATTGAAAAGTAATAGGAATGTTGTAATTGCAGACAGAAGTACTTGTTCGCAAGCTGATTATATTCATTATGCTACAATACTTTCCATTTCTATTACTTTTTATACTAAAGCGTTTGGTACTGGATCTGATTATGGATGCATGTATGAGGTATGTCCAAAAGAATGTCATCAAGTGTCAAAGCAAATTGTTATCAGTCAACTCAATTTGCTTCCGATGCTGAACATATTGACATTTGTTGTCAATTTGTCAATGAAAATGAAAATACCCTAGTATACCTTATGACATGACTATAAAAAGAACGAAATGTTTGTGCTGTGTTGTGTTGAGTTGTGTGTTGACGAGGGATGCGTTGAATAATGATACTGAGTTAACTATCTAATGATAATTGATCTATATGTGTTGTAAGTTCAAGTTTTCTGACCTCTTACTATGATAAAATGGAATCCACCAACTACGCAAATGGTTAAACATAAGAATGTTTGAACGTCATTTCTAAAAACCGACCTTTTTTCCATGACGTCAATAAAGCATGGGCGTGTCCAGCATCGGGCTTTTGGGGTTAACCCCGGGGGAAACCCCTCCTCCCCCCGAACGATAGAGAAATATTATGGCTAAACCCGGATTCGGATTAAAAATTTCGCCCATTTACGTGAAATTTTGCTCAACTAGCCTCGAAAAAGCCATTTCCAAACATTTTTTAGCGTCACCGTGTCACAATTCAAAAAATTTCGCCGGAGGCGGCGACATTGAACTTATGCTACTCAAAACCACTCCCGAAACTAGAGGCTGGACACGCCAGTGCAATCAAGTACTATTTTTTTAGTTTAGTACATTTAATCTGCCAGCGCATGGACCAACAAGTCTACATTTCGTCGCATGCCTCGCTCCAAAACGATCAAAAAGCGGTTTGAATTAAAACAATGTTACCAATAAAATGTTAGTTTTGTTTCCGTTGAAACAAATAACGATTTAGCTAATACTAAAGACAAATTACCAGTAGTACATAGTAGTGGTACGGAGCGTGGATATTTTAATCACATCTTTTGAAATCGACTTATCAGTATTCGTCTAATTTAGCTGCTTCAGAATAACTTGGCTTGATTGGGTATGAGGTCAGACAAGATGCAGTAGAATAGCCATGGGTCTATTTAGTCATCACTAAGGAGCGGGTTCCCGGTTATAATGAGTCAATGGCGGTCAGGATGCTAAAATTGAGGTTAGGGTGAGTGAATTGAAGGTATGATGCTTGAATTGAGGTTAGGGTGAGTGAATTGAGGTTATGATGCTTGAATTGAGGTCAGGGTGAGTGAATTGAAGGTTAGGGTGAGCGAATTGTGGCCAAAGTAGGAGAGTTGAGATCAAGGTGAGTGAATTGAGGTTATGATGCTTGAATTGAGGTCAGGGTGAGTGAATTGAAGGTTAGGGTGAGTGATTTGAAGGTTAGGGTGAGTGAATTACGGTTTGAGTGAGTATACTGAGTACTGATGTTAGGGTGGGTCCGCTGATGTTAGGAGATTGTTAGTAGATGTTAGTAGATTGAGCGGTTATGGGTGAGTCGGTTGAGGTTGGGCAGAATCTGTTGACGTAAGGGTGAGCCCGCTGAAGTTAGGGTGACGTCTTTATGCTTAATGTATTTCTTTCATATTATACCCAACGCCAGACCGAATTTTTAAATAAAAGACAGAGACTTAATTAAAATTTAAATCTTAGAACTCTAACATGTATTACTGGATTATAAACAATAGATTGAAAAGTATGTAGCTACCTAACTTGCGGTATTAAAAATACACAGTTGAAGCTTATTGTGGATCCATGCTTCCTGCCACTTCTATCTACAAATAGTAGAGCCGATTAGCCAATGCTTCACTTCCCTTGCTATTAA
>JAQFZY010002518.1:0-11565 GCA_034696285.1 Hypogastrura burkilli
AAAATAACTTATGGACAACGGAGGACCTGAGATAGAAAGCAAATTAACCCTCGATTTATGAAACTTGTTTCTTCCTTTCTAGTGCACTTTTAGCTCAGGGTAGCTTGCTTTTTCTAAATGCATTTTTTTTATACTGTTGGTTCATATAAGAAATGCGATGTATCCGTTGAGAGAAATGAGTGTTAGTGTTGACTGTATTGGATTGTAAGAGAAGACTAAAGGTTCTATTGATTAATTCGGCCTTGTGACTATTGTTGTAAGAGAAGTGAGAAGTGATGATGGTAGTCTCCCAGGGCATACCTTCCTCCCACAGTGTAATTAAGGAGGCTAGAGAGATCCCGTTCGCACTTTCTGGCCTGAGCTTGGGAAGACGCTGAAGGGCAAACTTTAATTTTAATCTTCTGTTCCCTCCCAACTCCATAAAACGAATCTCATCTGCCAAGTGTCTATAAACAAGGGTACTCCTACAACCTGAATTAATCCGATTTAAGGAAAGAGGTGGCGGAGACAGCTCAGAGGGACTCCAGGCATGTCATAAACTTGGAATATTCCTGAATTATGGTAACTGTCTCCTTTACATGATTACCAATAGGCGTATTGGAGGGGCTGGATCGTAAAATATTTATGGACTTGTTCGAAGTCAAAGCTTATTTTGGGCCTAGACTGGGCCTGAGCTTATAAGTAACATGTTTTGGCTGACAGGTGTCCTGGATCCGGCGCCGAGATTTGCACATCCTCACGTCGGGGACTCACATTTACACAAGCGACCCCCGCGTCTCTCTACTGCGAAAACGGAAACCAGGACACTCCTGGACACTCACAATTATGACAGCCGGGAAGAGGGATGAGGGATTCTATGAGTGTCAAGTGAACACGGAGCCTAAAATAACAATCACTATATTCCTATCTGTTCTGGGTAAGAGCATATTCTAGTCTGCGTAACTAAGGAGAGAAAGTCTGCCAGAGACCCGCAGCCCTTGATCATGAATACCTGCTGTACTTACACAATATGATTCTTCTCACACTTTAAAAACACTTACGCTAAAAAAAACTTAGTACTTATCTTCTGGAAAAAATATAATCGTTGTTCCGAAACCCAATAATAGTTTATTTTAGACTAAGTGTGATTAGGTTAGGTTTAGTTAGTTTAAGAAGTTTAGATAAGCAGTTTCGATAAGCAGGAAGAAGGCGCTTCTTTAAATAATCGATATACTGTAAAATGATATCCAAGATTACTTGATTGAGTACATATGTGCATACCTAAGAATAGTATGAAATTGGGTTGGATCCCTGCAAATACCTTTTCCGAACTACTGTTGCTCGCCTTAATGAATATGGATAGTAACTTCAACCGAACCGTTCATGTTATACACTCTGCGTAAATTAACAGAAGCTGTTATTACCTCCCATTTGACTATCACACAAGAACTGTTACTACTACATAGATGCGAAGGGGCCAGCTTAAGGTTGAAGCCCCGGAAACCTCAGCTGGATTGGAAGACTTCCTCTAGGTCCAAAGCTATTAGGCAAAGCTAGGCAGCGTAAAGCGGCATGACTGAGACTGTTGACAGACGAGACTGGCTCTCCCCGCCTGTCAATGACACTTAGCTATAGGATGGCAGACATTAAGACGGAGACAGGAGAAAGTACTTAGGTTGACTTTCACCATCCAAAACTTAACTTTTTCTTATCCTCTGGGCCCCTGCATAGTCTCTCACTGACTCTATGTCATTGCTTGCCTAGGCAAAAGCGTGGATGAACGGCAGTCAATTGAAATGGCCATTTAAACATTGCTAGTCTAGCCTAGTCTAGCCTTTGAAAATGTGTCAGAATTGTCAGATGTTTTGTTTTAAAGTACATGAACGAGTGAACCTGCGTGAGATAGTTATGAGACAGTTGTCGGAGCACACGGTTGTTCATTGATTTTGTTGCGGTTCCAGACTTTCGTTCCGAATATCTTAGACGCAGTGCAGACTAATTGATGTTGGTAAGCGCAAATTAGGTGAGGTGGAACCGGAAGGCGGTTGTGAGCTCACCACACTAATCAATGTTCTTTACGGCTCCTCACCAAAGGCCTGCCCTATATTCTACACTGATGAAACTCTATATGCTCATCTAAATTGTAACTTTTCCAGGGTCCCTGAATGATGATTCCGGAGTGGGTGAGACGTCCCCGCTTTCGCAGCTGGATTACAGGGCCGGTCCAAAATTTAAAGGTAAAGAACATGGCACACAGAGCACGGGGAAAGTTGAGTCTGGGTAATTGTCATAAAATTTTTACCAAGTATTTTACCAACACGTTAGGAACACTGCACAAAAAATTGCCAACTAATCTATACCGCTTCATGATCTACAGGGCCTTATTCGTGACCAAAGTGAGCTTTATAAGAAACACAGAAATTACGCGCCTTGCTCTGCAGGTACCCGCGTCAGGTCACAAAGGTCAACGTGTATGCCCTATATACTTTCAGAATCAGTAAAGCATGACATTGTATTAATGTCCCCGTTGCTACGGCTCGTCACAACAAAATGTCCACCTTTCAATCCTGTGCCAATGGGTCATGAACCGCCGTAAGGTATAAATAACTGTCAGTATGTATTGGTAAAAGTTTTGCGGGAATAGGACCGGCGTCACATTTTCCGTGTACTTCATGCCATGTTCATTAGCGCGAGGCAAGGAAAGGGGTTAAAATAGTGTTGGCCTGGGAATGGACGGTGCACAACTTTTCATAATGTTAATCTACTTTTTTAGTGGAGGGGAACGAGACAATGCTTTTAGACTCATGACGTCCCCTTTGACTAACTCCCTCTTTCTCAAGAAATGCAGAGCGTATGATAACAAAGGGATTCTCCTCCTTCCGCCTCCCTGCCCTGTAATGAATCTAATGGGAAAGTTGGATAATTCCTATAGGGACAGATTGGAGGGATGGGGAAGGGGCCAGGAACACGAAGTGGGTGAAATTAATAGAATATTATGCAAATACAAAGTGGGGCTTCTTCCATCGCCACTGGCGCGGTCCAGAGTGACATGACTCAGGACCGCAGTTGCGGATCTAGACTCCCATTCCGAATTGTTTTACTGAAGTTCAGGTCATATAGTTAATGGTCCAACAACCAAATCACAAGTCTAGCTTACTCAGAACTGTGATCCACAAATAATGTATGGAAGATTACGAATGCTCGTATATAGTAAATTAATATAATCTTAGATTTACCCACGTAGGAAAAATGGAGTAATTAGAAATAACAGCGACCTCCATCTTCATACGTACCCAAAACAAATAATGTCAACATGAATTGTGTGAACCGTATACTTCCACCTGGGGATTCCAGAATGGCCGTCTCAAACTTTGAAAATAGTGCTTCAGCCTTGCATAAAAGGAAGGCCTTGTGCTGAAGGTTACATTCCGTGCGGTCTGTGGTCAACTGCTCTACGGTTCTGTTGATGGCAGGGAGATACATAGGACCTTGTAGTGTCTTCCTAGTGTCAATACTAGTTCGTAGTCCCATAATTTGAGTTGGGTGTTGGGTCTGAGACCGGATCTCGTCTCTGTGTACCCAAATGATTTCTAGTCTTCCCTAAGTCTCGGTCTTAGGAAATGCAAATAATCCGAGGGCGTAGGACTAGTTTGGAAGTGTAAGTGTTCTGAGACCGGATCCGGGGCCTTAGCCTTCCCTTCATAATGGAGCCGGGAGAGTAATTTCTTGTTCTTACTAATTTTAAATCCGACCGGCTCCTCAAGCGTGACATAATCTTCCCATTACTTTCTCCCTTTATTGTTTTAATCTGGGTTAAGAGTGGCTGGAGTAGCGTCTAGTCTTCCCCGAATCATTCAGTCGTTCCTACAGCCAGGCCGCATTGTTCCTCCGGCTTAAACTTTCCATCCTGGTTCCTAGTCCCTATTTCATTGTGACAAAGTGTAGGGAGAGTCTCCTTTTACTAGGCCCTAATCCTCCGCTTTGGGCCGTAAGGTATATTTTATGCCAGAGGATTAGACGGCGGGGATTGACATAAATCAAATGTCTCGTTGAGAGTTAGGCCAGGAATCATGAGCCTACGAAAGGCCTGCCCGTGGAGACATGCAAGGAGTGATTGAGCGGTTTATAATTGTAGGAAGGTGGGGAAGAGTGTGGAGAAAGAAGGAGGCGTGTCTCAAATGCCTGTTCCCCCACTTTCCCCTGACTTGACAGAAGAGAGGCTAATATAATTTAATTTGACTTCTTTTATTTAGGAAATGAAGCCAAAGTAATAGGACCCTCCCTCTCGCAGCTCCAGGCCGAGGACACGGCCAACTTCACATGCATAATCTCACATAGTGGACCGTCACCAAATCTCACTTGGTTCCTCAACGACGTTCCGCTACAAAGAACCTCCGCCAACCGCGGCGGGATTCATATTGAAACACAACGAGCTCCATTTACTACAATCTCAAATCTAGTGATTTACAGGGTCCGGAAGAAGGATGAAGGGAAAGTAACTTGTGTTGGAGAAGGGATCAGGCCGGCCTCAGTCATACTACGAGTACACGAACATGTTCAACGTAAGTACACGTATAAGCCGCATATGCATTCTTAATACTCTGGCTCTGGATGTATTTTTGCCAGAAGTCAGTGCTTTTCATATACCATAAACCATCCATATACCATATCCATATACCATATACCATATCCCATATCCATATACCATATCCCATATACCAGATACCATATACCATATACCAGATACTAGATACCATAAAAACAAGTCATATTAAGCGTGAATTACAATCAGCGATTCCGAGGTAGTCCTCTCTACTAGGCATTGTATTTATATGTCCGACCTCCCCCGCCCGCCCTTGCAATGTCGCAATCCTACAACTAAAATGGCATAATTTGTGGAAAGAAACAGAACCAATTATTCATGATTAATTTGTGCATTATAGACTTCCACCCAGCGTAGGCTCCACGCAGCCAGTTTTCCAGCCTGTCTAATTAGAGATTCAGTGCAAGTTGGCATTATAAATAACAAATTTTGGGCTGGCTTAATTTGCATAATTATTCCGGACAAAAGTACTGAATTCCGCTCCCTCCATTTCCCATTACTCAACCTAGTGGGCAAGTACTCGGGTTGGGTAGCATACGGGGAGCCCACAAGATTTTATGACCAATTTCAAATGACAGGAATAGCTTTGCAATTCCGAGTTGAATAATTGGAGAGAAATGGGGCCATGTGGAAGTGGAAATGTTTTGGAGGCCTATGAGCATTTTATCCAGAAGGCAGCGAGCCTGGACTCCGTTTTGACCTTACATGGGCTGACTATGTGCATGGAGTACTCCGGATTCCCCTCTCACCACACCACGAACCACGATAATGTAATGGACTTGTGCCCAATGAAACACAGATGCTGGATTATATTCAATTTCCATATTTTACCCGCTTCGCCCTTCCTCCCCTTTTTTGTCATTACCTCATTACGCATTACAATGACCGGATATCTCTTTTCTGTTCTTCTGCCTGCTTTCACTTTTCTGGATAATGCTACAGCATTAGTTGCAAGGGTTTCATAAATTTTAATTAATCCATATAGGGAGGCTGCTTGGGCTCCTATTCGGGGTAAAATGAAACGCTCAAAGGAACTGAATCCTCCCCCGGATTTTTGCGACTCAATACCATCTATGTAGTAATTTAGGTATACTGAGTCCGGGTGCTTTAAAGTAACTTTGCCATTATATTCCGCCGGCCGAGACATAATAGAGGTTTCTATTAGAGCCTTGGTTTGGGCTTGGGAGGAGGTATTCCTTGATAAAGTGTCCCCCTGTTCCGCCGAACATGTATGAAATTAAAGGGAGGCTAGTGCCTTGAATGGTGGGACGAGGAAGGAATAGATCATAATAAATGTCTAGCCAGGAATGGGAGTCATCTGATAAACTTGGAATGATAATAAGGGAACACTGGAACCAGAGAAAGCTCCCCCTGTCATCTGTACAGTCTTAGAATGGGCGGAGGTAGGCTTCTTTACGGCTGGCAGCCATTCTGACTACGAAATATTAGATGGGAATAATTTTGGAAATTGGGCCTGGAAGAGAGTGCTGGAGAAGAAGGGGATCATTACAGCTGAGGATACAGTCCGTGGGAAAGCATAAAAGCAGATCCTTCCTGTCATTCAGATAGTTTGTGCCCAACAACTTCCCCAAATCCCTTTCCAGAACTTTTCAAAATTTTCCAACCCCGCAGTAAATGTCAGTTCCAGGTTCTTATATATGAGCGGCTGGGCGGAGTACATGAACACGTGCGTATAATTGCCAAAGAGGGAGTTCCTACTTTGAATTATGCTCTTGCCAGGGAAGACAAGGGGGAAAGCAGGACGCTCTACACCTAAAATGAATATGTACATAAATTACTTTTATTATTTTAGGTCTTTCAGCTGAAGAAGGGAACAACCTGCCTTCGAGGCAAGTGACATCCTATGCAAATTCTGCAAAAACTGTTTCGATGGACCCACTACTCTTGTACCTTGTAATAGGCAATACTGGGCTCAAGTATGGTCGGTTAGCTGTATCCTGAACTACAGTGTTTCTGTCTCTTCTTAGCATCCATTCCTTCTTCACACTTAATAATTAACATCTGATTCTATGTATCTCTGATACGGATACGAGGGTTTTGTAACGTGTCAAAAGTCTTGGAATATGTATTGTGAATGCCTGTAACTCTCAATCCAATATAGCAATAGTACGTTGAATTACTAGCTTTAGTATCTTCCAAATCGACAACTCGAGGTGGTTTTTATGGTTTTCGGGTCATTGAAGTTGAAAAATGGAATGTTTTACAACATATGACACAATGGGATCGAAATGATCAGCTGCGTCTTTCATTTTCAGCTTACGTTGAGCCATTTTCTCGCAATCGTACTCTGAAGAATTTGGGGCTTGGGGAAAATTCATATTTTTCGGTTCCAACCTTTAAATGCGCTTTCTTATTTGCTTATTTACGCGTGCAAAGGTTACCAAGGCGTTCACTCAGGCAAAAATCTTTCATACTTGCTGTTATGCGTTCTACCTGTTTGTCAATGCCAGGCTGCATTTCTACCTTAGCGGACTCGGAACGTCTCCTCCCTTGACGACGGCAAAACGTAAATAAATACGGAAATGTTTCGTCCCGTAGGGTATGCTTTTCCCCTCCCCCGTAAAATGTTACACATCAAATTCCAACTAAATGACTCAACGTACTTAAAAAACTAATGAGGCATAAAAATTGGTAAAGTAACTTCCATTGATCATTCTGAATTCAAACTTTACATTTTTTTCGCTTCCTACTATCTCAAATCCTCAAAAAACTACATCGAGTTGTCGATTTAAGCTACTTCCTATGTACTTACAAGTCCAACAACAATTATTCATGTAAACTAGAAGCCCGTTCATGTTATTATTACTGACTATTCTGATACTACTGGTTAAACTTACCTCACGTCATCACTTGCACAGCGATGTATAGTTACGCTCATTATGTGCCTTAAATAGTGCCCGTGTGATACTGACTCCTTGGACGAGCTTAACCGTCTATGAGAGAAGTTTTCCCCGAAATAAATGGCCCTCAAAAACTTCCAAATAAGAAATGCACCAGAAAAAAGTGCAAATAACCCTTAGCGGATGTGCCCTATAAAGAACGAAACAAGTGTCCTCCAGAATTAACATCTCATTTAATAATCATAATAGCGTACTTCAATTATTTTCAGAACAAACGTGACAAAATAGCGGGTGTCCGTGAAGGTCCTACTGCAAGCTTAAATTTAATTAGGGCCTTCGCGGACACCCGCTATTTTGCTACGTTTGTTCGAAAAATAATTGAAGTACTCTATTAGTGATTACTAAATGTGATGTTAATTCTGGAGGACACTTGTTTCATTCTTTATAGGGCACATCCACTAAGGGTTATTTGCCCTTTTTCTGGTGCATTTTTTATAAGGATAAAAAAAATTGAAGCGTAGAAAACCGAATAAGTGCATAACTCAAAACGTTCCATATAACTTGTTACACAACTCTCTTATGTACTCGTACCTTACGTAATGTGCGCAAAATGTGTCATAAATAATTATAATTGTACTTAGTTATAATGAATGACAACTCTGCTTACACCAGATTTGCACAATGTGTGTAAAATGAGGATATTATATTCGGTTACTGTTGATGGCTACTTTTTACAGAAATTACACAGTACACGTATTGCAAATAGTTTTGGCGCTTATTTCTTGCCCAAACTTGGATAATACATGTCGGTTTATGGATGACAGGCCACCTACAAGGGTTTCAGGCAGACGAGGTTACGTTACAGCTTCACCAACTTAGTAATTCCTTCTATCTGAGCTCGCTGAATCCGGAACTGGTTTTTTAGTAGGCTGTTCCAAGCCCAATGCTAATTATTTCCTTGGTTCCATGTTAAGAGTTCAGACCTGAATGGAGAACCTCCTTGTTGGCTTTGGGGAAAGGCACGTGTTTGAACAGATCCCAAAAGCCTAATCAGAGCGACAGAGTGTGAAACAATTACTGGGTCCATACTACTACATGGAATCCACAACCTGGTTCGGAAGAGGCTCGGAATTCCCTGATGACTGATTTTGCTTGGAGAAAATTGCCATTGAAATCCCGGAGTTGGTTCGAAGGTCATATTAGGTTTCCTTGTGGGCTGGTTCCTTGTTTAATTTAATTCGGTTGACTGGATCCGGGGATGAAGTTCATGGGCGGAGATTATAAGGAGCCGAGGCGGGAGCGTAATAAAAGTGGTAAGAAAGGGAATGACATGACATGAGTCTGTTGCTCTACCAACACTTGCTCCTTTCTTTTCTCATCTTCCTGGACAATAAAAACTAAGTATAGGCCTCCTTGGGCCGGCCTAACTAACGGGCTCCGCCGTGTTTATGTCTAAAAAAGAACACAAATAGAGATTAGATGGGAGGGGAAGGTGAAGGCTCTCCCTTGTTTCTTCTTTCCCTTTTTATTAAGGTTCCTCCTAGCCCCGAGCCCATCATTTTTCTATACACAAAGGAACCTCCGCACTATTATTCTTTCTTTTGTCTTTGGCGGAGTGAAAGCGGAGGCTCGGAATAGTAAGTCCACACTTGTCTATTTGCCCATTGGGAGGCAAGAGTCTTCTTCCCCTTCTCACCTCCGCTTAACTGCGCCTAGCCCATCTTCCCCCTTCTTATCTCCACCCTTTGGATCATAAATGCCAAAATGATGAGTTGCAAGTTTCACATAAATAACTTTCTATTGGAGAAAGCCTGCAAGGGGCAAGGGGGGATGGAACTCTATATGTAGGTAGGTACATACTCGGCAGGCTCTAATCATCTCCGCCATATTAGGCTCTCATGCTCCTGAACCCTATGCAAATTCTTCTTATTAAGCCCCACATGGAAAAGGTTTAACTAAATGTGGGTCCCATATTCAGGGTGTAAGTAATTTTTTTTAATATGTTTTGTCTTTTACAACTGAGAGTCACACCAGGAATTGGGTCAAACTAACATGAACACACATACTGGAAGACAAAATGTTTATAAAAATCCAAATAGTCCAAATCTGTACTTTGTAGTCTGAACTTTGTAGTCATCGAACTGACTTTCTATTGAATGATGTTTGTTAGACGTGGGTCTAGAACATTACTTTTAATCGCCTTAGTTGTAACTTACAAAATATAGTAAATATATCTAACGCCATATCTCAGAGGGCTTCTCTGAATGAGAATGATGTAAACTACAATTATCTGCCATCGCGGCTTAAACTTTCTGAGAAGACCAAGCCAAATCGTTGTTAAAATCGAGGATGCCCTTGCGCGAAATGGCGGTTGGAACATACGTCCGTAGTCTGTGGAATCGTAGCTGGTCCTGATTGGATTATGCATATCTGGAGGAGTATTTGAATAGACAAGGAAGAGTAAGCTATGCGGCTCGTAAGAAGTCAATATGGTAATATTATACGTGGAGGTAGTGAATGAGGGCTGGGCTATTCTGAAAATACAATAGGAGCTGGGAATGGTAAAGGTACTCATAGGTACCTTATTTGCCGAGGAAGATGAGATTTGGCATGGGAGGATTGTTGAAGGGATTCCCTCAGGACTTCTCCCTTTTAATCGCATTTTCAAACGACTTTGCATACATTCCAAAGAAGATTCATTCCCAAAATTTATTCCCTCCTCTAAGTCGGACTTATAGAGAGGCCCTACGACAGATTGAAATGTCTAACTAGTTACAGAGTCCTGTCTCTCCCTCCACGAGTGTCAAAGATTCCCTTACCCGGATTTCAGAAGCGGCTACAGCTTCCTGCTTTCGGCAGGACTTCAAAAGTATAAATCAGTGGGATGTTTCTGATTTGGGCCATACATTTTAAGGGCTTGAAACACTTTTACCTGTCATAAATAAAAGTAAAAGGCAACAGTGAATCTGTTGCTGATTTAGCCGTGAAAATCCAAGTTTTCCAACATTTTTGGGGGGTTTGGTGCCAACACAGCCATAATCTGTCCACGCCGCTGCCGGATTTGAAACTCTGGAGACTTTGGGAAGACTTAGGCAGGAGTCCCAGCAGAGCTGAGTGGCAGGACCCCCGGCCGCACACTTGATCCTAAAATGATATGAAATTAAAAGGCAAGCAATTTTGGGGAAGGACGTGTAGCCAAGGATTCTGTATCCAGCCACCTCTTCTGCAGCCTGGATTCAGTGCAGAGCCATTATGAAGTTCCCTCATTATCATTAGACGTTCCCTTGCATTAATGAATGAGGCTGTAGCATGTGAGAGCATGGATAACATAGATGTGTACATACTACATAGTACATAGTAGTACAAAGTCTACGTACATATACGGAGGGTAGCCAATCTGGTTGCATAATTAGGAGCGACGTCTCTCACATTCAGTGCTAATGTTCAGACCAGCCCTTCACACAATATTACACAATTAGAATGGGCCCGGAGGTTTGCACGTATGGAGAAAGTTAGGCAGCGCGCGTGTGGACTATGGACTATGGAACCGTCGCGTTGGCCCTTCATGCTTTCCATGTGTGGGATTTACTTTCAACGGGCCTCCGGACTAATTTTTTGGCAGGGCAGGGACGAAAAGTGTAAAAGAACGTTAGGCCTTTTCTCACCCGCTCCATATCTCGACGCCCACCACGGTAAACCAATGTAATGCGTGAATTAAATTATTTTTCTATCTTATACTACATAGGCCAATGCGTCTGAAATAAGAGTCTAATTAGCCATTGTGTGTCATTAGCATTAGACTGTGTCAATTTATGGAAATAGCAGGCCCCGTCGACGCAGACGTTACTTTTACCGGACTTTCTCGGAAGCGGTGTCTGTTTAGCGCTCAGGTGTAACAACTCGAAAAAATTTTCAGTTTTGCTAGTATAGAAAATAGCCAACAAGCCCGCGCTAACGCGCAACGACTAACTACGTCTTCTAATTATTTCTAGGGTGCATGGACCACCATTATTAGTATCTTCACTACGACAAACGCACCCATGGTCCATGCACCCTAGAAAAAATTAGAAGACGTAGTTAGTCGTTTTGCGTTAGCGCGGGCTTGTTGGCTAGTCAAAGGAA
>JAQFZY010002519.1:0-11565 GCA_034696285.1 Hypogastrura burkilli
ACCGGGAAAGAGTACAGGTTATCCAAAGAACGAAAATTTGAGCTAAGGGCGCCTCCTAGGTGTTGTGCCTACCCTATTGTGTGTGCCTAGGTGTTGTGCCTACTCTTTACTTTAGCGCGTTTTGTGTCACGATTAAATCGTGACACAAAACGCGCTATTTACTGAAAAACAATACTGCCCTATCAACGCGTATACTGTACCCAAACAATTTGCAAGTTTAGGATTGGTATAGTTTATAGTCGTCCTACATTTTGCTCTCCGGATCCAGATTTAATAATTATTCAGTGAAATCGAATGTAGCCCTAACAACGCGTATACTACGGTTCTAGACGTTTAGATATAAAAAGAGTTCGTGCTTCGTTTCATGTGCTTTCTATTTGTGTGAATAATGTTCTAGGATGAGAATCAAACTGTGCAGCGGGCGCAGTAATAATGAGAAAATAGACAAACTGTTAGTCAGACTTGACTTTGTATGGCTATTGGTTTACTTCTGGATACTTATGTATAAATACAGAAATGGATAATGACTGAGTACTGGCTGAATAGTAGTAGTGTACTAGCTGAATGCTACCAGGGTACTAGTGAGGTTTAGGAAGTTAGCTTGAGTCTTTATAGGGAAGACATTGACCCAGGAACATATAATCTAAATATTCTAATGTTAGGTAGACTATATAACCTAATGAGAAGGATGTCCAGGCCTGCAGCTGAGGAGGATTCACTCCAACTAACTCACATGAAGACGTGATAGCTATATAGCTATGCAAACACAAATGAGAGATAGACGAAGAATAATCTCCGGAGGACTCCTATGTAATTACACAGGAATAGGACGATTCTCGGCCGAATATACTATCTCCCTTGAAATAACATATTTCAAGATTAACTAAGATTAGCTAGAATTAAGTAAGGTTAACTATAACTAAATACAAATATTTAATTGTGACAAGTAATTGAGTTCTATCATAAGCCTGCAGCAGGGTCCGGGCTTTGCCAAAAAGCTCAAGTGCTTATTATTTGCATTAGTTGTTAGACTCATACTTTAGGTAGTTAGGAACTGTACAGATTTTTAAGCCCGTGCCCAAAAAGTTTGAAGCACTGTTTGAGGGTTTAGCCTTACGTCTTCCACATTCACGCTAGAAGAACCACTTGAGTGCTTAGCGCTCAATCCAAGTCTTCCAAACACAGTTACACACTTTGTAAGAAACAATGCAAATATTTAAAGCATGGCTAGTTGAGGCGCAAGGATCCTAGCTTTCTCTTACGACTAGAACTTGACAGACTTAAAATTAAAAAAAATGATGAATGAGCTTGATTAATAGTAAGTATACTATTATATGTTAAGCTAGATTAAATTAAATGTAATACATAAATATTATATTGTGTCATGAGTAATCTCTGAGTCTTCTTCACGAGTGGAGCTGCTCGAAGCAGGCTTCACAATGGGACGTCGAAGTTCTCCATCAGCGGTCCTGACAGTGAGGACTCAAGTGAGTCCATCAGAACCCGAATGGGTGGATGAGACCCGTCCGAGTTTCCACTGGAGGGGCGGAAGCCGGTCATCCTTGACCAGTACCATGTCGTCCACTCGTATGTCAGTCCGACATTTCAGCCATTTTGGACGGTGCTGGAACCTGGACAGGTACTCAGCGGACCATCTTCTCCAGAAATGCTGGAAAAGTTGCTGGGCCAGCTGCCATCGGCTCAGTCGGTTAACTGTGAGAGAAGTCAGGTCAGGTTCGGGCAGGCTTCTTGGCGGGCACCCAATCAGAAAGTGGCCTGGGGTCAGGGCACTCAGCTCATACGGGTGGGTTGAGAATGGAGTCAGCGGCCTGGAGTTGAGACAGGCCTCAATCTGGATGGGGATCATCTCTTCAAAGGTGAGACGGGTTGTCCCAATGACTCGGTAGAAATGTATTTTGACACTCTTCTCCCCGGCCTCCCACAGACCACCGTGGTGAGGAGCACTGGGAGGGTTAAAGTGCCAATGGGTCCCGTCATCCAACATCTTGGAAGCAACCTTGTCGTTTTGAGTAGATGAGGCGACAAGGGACAGGAGTTCCTTCATTTCATTAGCAGCACCAACAAAGTTCGACCCGCAGTCAAAGTGCATGTCAGCGACGGGGCCTCGTCGTCCAATAAACCTTTTGAGAGCCGCAAGAAAAGCATCAGTGGTTAAGGAACTTACGGGCTCAATGTGGACTGCACGAGTGGCCATGCAAACGAAGAGAGCGTTGTAACCTTTGAAGGTCACTTTACTTCTAGCAGGAATAGCTCTGAGGGTGAAAGGACAAGTGTAGTCCACTCCATGAAGGCTCGAGTCGGGGTCACGCGGAACTCTGGAAGGTCACCCATCTGTTGAGTAGAGGTTGAATATCTGTGTCTTGTGCATACGACATATTTCTTCACCAGGCGCCGGACAGCATCTCATGACCCAGGAATCCAGAAAGTACGACTTAGAGTTGAGAGGATGAGCTGAGGGCCGGCATGGTGGTTGACTTCATGCTCATGCATGATGATGAGGTCAGTCATCTGGTGGCGCAGGAGGATGGGATGAATTTGGTCAGGAGACAGTTTTGCATGTTTGAGTCTTCCTCCGACTCGTAGCAGGCCAGAGGTAGAATCTAAGAATGGACAAAGATTGATCAATTCGCTCTTTTAGGGAAGTGGCTTACCATCTGTCAGGGTCTTGATTTCCATACCAAACTCCTGAGCTTGAACATCTTTCACCCACAGCATCAGAGCAGACTTGAGTTCCTGCGGGGTGAGAGGGCCAGAGAGATTATGGAGATGAGCAGTTCCTTTCTTCCTGTGTATAGTCAATCGATAATTTTGAATAAAGCGGAGGCACCAGGCCGTCATCCTCTTCAGCTTCTTGAGGGAAGAATAACTGGAGATGATTGATGGAGGCTGAAGAGTCGCCTTGTTAGCATAAACGACTTGCTTCTCCTTCTTGCAGACCGCATATGACTAGCCACGGGAGCTAGCTCGTGGTCTGCAAAGATGCATTTTGATGGTTTCAGAGTGAGACGAGATGTACGAAAGGCTTACAAGATAAGACCGAGATGCTCTATGTGTTCCTAGAAAGTTTTCTAAAATACAACTGTGTCGTCAAAATAAACCAGTGCTATTGACCATTTCAAAGGTCCTAGAACGTTGTCAATAAGCCGCTGCCAAGAGCTCCTTTGCTGAAACCCCGCTTGGAACTGGGAGATTTTCTGATTGACCTTGATCCAGTGATTCATCCTAGTATTTAGAATTCCAGTAAATAGTTTTAGGAATGTATTGAGGAGTGATATCGACCTGTAGTTGGACGCAAGCGAGCTGTCACCTTTTTAAAAGGAGTAATTAATGCTTCGCACCAACTGATTGGGTCCCGACCTGAACAAAACATATTTGGAATAATGAGCAAAGCAGAGCTAAGAGGGTGGTAGAGGGAACCTTCCAGACTTCATTAGGGATGAGATTAGTGCCTGCGGCCTTTTTTTCTATCAACGTCTTCGTAGCTAGTTTGATTTCGAACACATTGAACGGTTTGTCCAAGATCGGGTCTGGCTCGTAATTCGAGTCAAACATAATTTGTGATCTGCTATACTGGTCAGAAATCGAGAAATTTGGCGTATTGCTCCCCCCATCGGTCCTTAGGAATATTGTTGAGAGAGCTTGAAATTGGGTGTAAGCTTTTGTAGGCCGCCCAAAAAGCCGAGCTATTGCTGTGGTTCATGAGCTTAATTTCCGTTTGAATTAGGTGCTCTTCCTTTTTGGCCATAATCAACCTATTGTAATATCTGTTTACGTCTCGGTATTTGGTCTCAAGCGCACATCGTACATCCAAAGTGTTGCTTCTTATCTGCTGCCGAAGAGTGGACTTGACTTCTGATTTGACTCAGGCGCACTCTTTGTCGAACCAACGGGGTTGCAGGCTAATCTGCTTAGGAGGTCGATGGCAGTTGTTAGTGACGAGGGTCTCCGTTATGTTACTGATTAGGGTCGACTTGTACTGGTTTACGTTGTCAGAAGCCACGACGGACTGTAGATTGGGATCCATGTCAGTGGAGAGGCGGTTAGTTTCCATTAGCGGAAGGTAGAACGAATTTATCTTTTGTCTGAGTGGAGGTGAGAGATGAAATGGAAAGTGAGATTGGGAAATGGTCTGAGTAAGGGAAATCGATCACTTGGAATTTGTCAATAAAAAGTGTGAGTGCAGGAGACTACAGGAAGTAATCTACTACACTTGACCCAGACCCAGAAGCGGATACAAAGATAAAGGTTCCATTCCAGTCACCATTTACACAACCATTTCCAATAGTTAGACCTGATTCAGATTTTGTTTAGTAATTTCTTACCTTTATTGTTTACTATTGTGTCCTGACTGCATCTAAGGCAAGGTGTAGAATCAAGTGTCCCTGTTCTGCCATTTAAGCTACCCAGAACGAGCACTTTCTTGCCTTGGCTACACAGTATTGCGATGGACTCAAAGAGACTGGAGAGAACCTCTGAGTACTTGGTGTCAGGTTGCACGTATGTAAAGAAAATAAAACGGTTGACATTAGGTTCAAGTAGTAATATATAATTAAAGGTAGAGTCTAGAATTACAATATCAATACATTTTTTCCACCCGTATAGGAAGCCAGCTGATGGGCGACCATTTGTGCCCTTTCGTGCCTTGCATAGATTATGTTTGTAGTTGTTGTCTAACCTGGTACTGCTTTAATCGTCACATGTCATAGTTTCAGAAAATCAAAATATTCATATTAAAATTAATATTATATTTTCTTACTTTAAAAAACGTAATCCTATATTGACATGACTTAGCAATGGTTCTAATGCGAGCTTCCCAGGAAAGCGTACAGTCAATGGTTAAGCCTAAGCATTTTAACCGTTCAATGTTCACGGAGTTAAATGTAAAACTAAAACCACGCGCTTTATCTATTCTAGATTTGGATGTAATTACCATAAGCTTAGTTTTATCACTATTTAGAACAAGAGAGTTGTTATCCATCCAGATGTTTACCATATTCATATCATCGTTAATATTATTATTTACACTGCCATGAAACAATAAATTCGTGTCATCTGCGTACATCTGCACTAACGCATTAGACATAACACCAGCATGGTCATTAATAAAGTATATAAAAAATGCAGAACCCAAAACACTACCTTGTGGAACTCCGATAAGCGATTCTATCATATTGGAGTGCTTCCCAAGAATATCAACAAATTGTTTTCTATTATACAGGTAGTTTCTTAACCAGTAATCTGAGATCCCATATTTTTCTCGTATCTTCCTGAGCAATTTTTCCCTGTGTACCGAAGGAAAGGCGTTTCTTAAATCAATGCTGACAATAACACAAACCTGGTTCAAATCAAGAATTTTCTTTACGTTATCTACCAGTGCTATCATCGCATGTTCTGTAAGTAGCCTTTCCTACGCGAAAATTGAAATTTACTTTAAAACACCTGCCTCATTAAAAAAAATCAGTCAGTCGATTAAAATACAGCTTTTCAAGGAGGATCATAAAGAATAGTGCTATAACAAGTGGCCTAAAATGCTTATATTCTAAAGCATTACTACATTTAGGTACAGGTACTATCCTCGTTATCTTTAAAATGTCCGGTACTTTACCCGTAGAAAAACTAGAGTTACAGAAGAAAAGTAGGCCTTCTCTAAAGTTAGCATAACACATAAAAATATTCACCATTCTTTTTGACGTCAGGGTGATGTCAGGGCTATTAGAATGTCTTTTCTTCATAGAAGTCCTTATGTGCTTGCTTTTATTTGCCTCTTAGGGAGTTTTTTTTGTTCAAATTGAAAAGAAATACCAGTAACCTGCGCCCTTTTGTAGTGCCATTTAGCATTTCTAAGTAGTATTTTACTTTTACCAGACATTGGAAACTTTATATGCTCCTCTTTAACTTCCAGTTTCCTTTCGTGTTTTTGTTGAAAAAAAGACTTTTGTTGGAAATACAGTCAAAAATTGTTTTTTGTTTTTTATTTCAAAAAATATTTTTTTGTTTTTAACAAAAAACGTGCTTTAACCAATAAAGAAAAAGATTGTTGTTGCTTTTATATTTAAAAAAATTTTTTTTATAAAATAAAACATATTTTAAACAAGTGCTCTTACGAGCTCATGCGTGTAGCCCTACGTGCCACACGAAATGACGAATCACTACCGTGGGACGAATCACTCCCGTGAAACAAATCACCACTGTGAAACGAATCTCTACCTTTAAACGTATGACTACAGTGAGATGAATTACAACAGTGAAATGAACCCCATTGTTTGCTAATGTATTTAAATTTCCCGCCAATTTAACGATTTGTAAGAAAGATTTAAAAGGGATTGATTATGTGTATTTTGATGTATTCGAATCCGTTGCTAACTCAAATTGACCGCTGGCGACTCATGCGGGTCCCCCTGGAATGGTGGGACTACCGGTAGCCCGGAATACTGGTTTGTCAAGTGTATTTATGATTGCCAGACTCGTCCGGTCATTTTGATATGTCACATGTCCTGGTGTGGCCCGGTTGACTGTGGGTGCCCTCTTCCAGGTCACCACGTGACCCCCATAAGACAAAATCAAAGATTCACACCTAGCATATGACCCTGAATGGCTTAGGGCATCCGAATTAGTTGCAAACTCAAATTATACTCGAGCGACCCTTCCTGGTCCCCCGGGGTCGTGGATGTGCTGTGCTCTCGTTTGGCAAACTGGTTTATCAACTGTATTCATGATCCGTAGGCCCGTATGGTCATTTTGATGTCACATGACCTGGTATGGTCGGGTTGACCGTGGGTGACCTATACGAGGTCACCACGTGACCCCTATAAGTCAAAATCAAAAATTCATTCCTATCATATGACCCTACATGGCTTAGCGCATCCGAATCCGTTGCTAACTCAAATTCTCCTCGGTCGACCCTACCTGGTCCCCCGGGGTCGTGGGGTCACCGGTAGTCCGGAAAACTGGTTTGTCAACTGTATCCATGATCCGTAGGCCTGTATGGTCATTTTGATATGTCGCATGACCTGGTATGGTCGGGTTGACCGTGGGTGGTCTCTTAGAGGTCACCACGTGACCTCCATAAGTCAAAATAAAAAATTCATTCCTAGCATATGACCCTGCACAGCTTGGGGCATATGAATCCGCTGCTAACTAAAATTCTCCTCGAGGCCCGTATGGTCATTTTGATGTCACATGACCTGGTATGGTCTTGTTGACCGTGGGTGACCTCCATATGTCAGAATAAAAAATTTATTCCTAGCATATGACCCTGTATAGCTTGGGGCATCTGAATCCGTTGCTAACTCAAATTCGCCTCGTGGTCGTGGAGTCACGGTAGGCCAGAAAACTGGTTGTCAACTGTATTCATGATCGCCAGACTCGTCCGGTCGTTTTGATGTCACATGACCTGGTGTGGTCGGGTTGACCTTGGGTGACTTCTTCGTGGTCACCACGTGGCCCCCATAAGTCAAAATCGAAAATTCATTCCTAGCATATAACCACGCATGACTTGGGGCGTCCAAATCCGTTCCTAACTCGAATTGGCCTAGAGCGACCCTTCCGGATCCCCCCGGAGTCGTGGGTGTACCGGTGGGCCGGAAAACTTGTCGGTGACGGCTTGTCACCGGTAATGATCTCCAGGCCCGTACGGTAATTTTGATATGGCACATGACATGGTGTGGTTGGGGTGACCCCCGTTGACCTACCGAGGTCACCGCTGGGTCATGGAAAGGTCAAATCATGGGTGAAACTATATAGTGACACTGAGTAGTTATTCTGGTCAATTTTATGTGTCACATGTCATGATCGGGTCGGATTGACCTCGATTGACGTTCCGGGGTCACCGGTAGGGGCTCATGGGGAGTCACCGGTGAGGTAAAATAACGTGTTGCATCCCATATATGTGATCCCGAAGGGCGGAGAAAAACTTTGATGTGCCGCAAGGCATAGATTTTGAAATTCTCGCAAACTGTCGTTTTTGACCACCTTTGACCCCCCGTTTGAGGGTCAAGGAGTCATTTACCAAACTTGCACCTTCGATTTTTAGAATCAGGGCCTAAAGTTGAGTTTAGGGCCGTCGAGACCTTGTTCGTACATACTACCGTTCAAATTTGATCACGCCCTGTGTTATAGAGATAGGGAGATTTGAACTAAATATAGAAATGTATTGTTAACAATAAAAAAAGGTTTTTTTTGTCTGTTTTTTAAAATAAAGCATGTTTTTTGCCAACCCTGCTTTCGTGTATACCACAGTCCTTACTTTGCTACCCGTTTTTATCTTATTTTCACGACCTTAATTGGAAACCACAGTCGCCAAATGATGCCATTTTCACCGCCAAAATAAGTTAGTAATAAAAAAAATGTAGGGACTCCTAAGCCCTCGACTCAAAAGAATACAAAGAACCCTACCGGCTAAGAGCTTTTTGCTTTGTATTATGGCCCAATCTTTTTTCTGCGAAAAATCATTGCCTAGAGAACATGGATTCTAACAAACATAAAGTTATTACCATGGGTGGTCCGGAAGGTGGGTTGGCGGTTTCCCGAAGTTGCCCCCCGCGAAACCCCGTCGGTCAATCCGGTCATACAATGCCTCATTTTGTAGGTATACTTAAGGTCTCTTTAGAACCAGTTTAGATTTTTCAAGAAACCGCCGCAGGCGGGAAGTATAGTGAGCCAAAGTTGAAGTTTTTCCACTCTTTTCAACTTTGAAAAATTCTTGGAAACAAAGACGCGGGCCCAGCCAGTGACCATAATTTGTTTTGAACTCACAAATGTTGGGAACATCAGAAAATCGTTGAACGAAGGTGTTCCTGCGCATGTGCAGAGGGGCGACCCAGAGACCGACTTTTTTCTCTGTCTACCTACCTGATCATGTGACACCTCATTTTGTAGGTCTACTTAAGGACTCTTTAGAACCAGTATAGATTTCTCAAAATTCCACCCTACGCGGGAGATACTGCGCACCAAAGTTGGAATTTTTCCACGCTGTTCAACTTTGAAAAGTTCTTGCAAACAAAGACGCGGGCCCATCCTGTGACCTTAATATATTTTGAAGTCACAAATGTTGGGGCTTTCAGAAAATCTTTGAACGAGAGAGGCGATAATGATAACGCGCAAACTTTACTATACGAAAGTCTATTGTTTTGCGCATGCGAGGGAACACCTTCGTCAAAGGGAGTTTTTAAATAGGTAATACAATATTCGACTAATAATATGTAAAACCACAGTCGGACAGAAAGACATAATAGAAGTGTTGAGGTAGTAATATACAATCCTCTTGACAACCTGGTTCGGGTCCCCTTACTTTAATATTGACGAACGTACATCCAAGACCGGTTATTAGCACTTTATTGTAGTAACTAGCCAACAAGCCCGCGCTAACGCGGAACGACTAACTACGACTTCTATTATTTCTACGGTGCATGGACCACCATTATCAGTATCTCCACTACGACAAACACACCCATGGCCCATGCCCCTAGAAAGAATTAGAAGTCGTAGTTAATCGTTCCGCGTTAGCGCGGGCTTGTTGCCTAGTCAAAGGAAAAATTGTAATGAATAATGGAACTTTTACACTAAAATTAGCTCACTACATCATAGAGCAGAGCAGAGCAGACAGAAGCTTTCAATTATTTTTAATAGTTAAAAACGACACACAAAAAAGGTAAGTACAACTTCTACCATCAGCAAGAACTACAAACCACATAATATTGCAGTACGATAGTAAAAAAAAATCGTTTTGCACAATTTAAGTACCCGTACATTTGAATGTGAATACCCATTCAGTTCCATCCTTCATCAACGCTTAAAAATACGCGACTAACCTGTAATCGGTGCTATTGACAATGGTAAAGATGTGAAGTAGCGCTATAGAACCACAAGAGCTTATTACGATTTCAGCTAAAGATAAATAGTGAGTCGTAACGTAAATACACACTTCAGCTTACAACTCCTTCAAACTTACCCGCTCCGGTAGGAAAGGCAGTTTGGTTTGGAACAGTGAGAGTGAGGCAGAGAGTGTGGGTCCATTTACTGTGTGTGCAAATAATTTTAATCCCCCACAAATCCCCTAACAACGGGCCCACATGCCAATGCCCTGTATTGTTTATACTTTTATTGACGAACACACAAGCTTAGCGCTATTATTTATTGTAGTAATTCCCAATGTATTTGTAATTTTTTTTTTACTGGGTACAGGTCGGATTTGAAGAGGACGTTTGACAAGGAGAAGGACACACATTTTTGTTACAATATGACTGTCCTGATTGGTTGTTCTGCTGAGGTGACCACACGCAATGGAGAAAAGTATGAAGGAATATTTGTAGCTTATTCTTCTTCTCAAGAGGTGATGCTAGAAGCCGCCCACTTAATATCCACTGAGAGTGATGAGACAGTGATTTCGACTCATTACGACGTTTTAATCATTCCCGCGGATAAGGTAACTGTTCTTGGTTGTTGTATACAAACTCAATACTTAGTCTTGTTATATAATCGCCTGATATCCCTGAAGCCAACAAGAACCCGCGTTAACTGGGCAACCAACTACTTTTCCTGAACATTTCTAGCACACACGTGCCATTTAAATGAAAGCATTGTACTAAGGTTTGCTGGCACGTGTCGCTAGAAATGTTCAGAAAAAGTAGTTGGTTTCCGCGTTAACGCGGGTTCTTGTTGGCTAGTCAAAGCAAAATCCTAATAAAATTGCCTATTCAGTACCGGTTAAGTTCAGTTAATAAGAATTAATTAGTTGGCTAGATTTCACTAGATAGAAACTACTGACTTTGGACACGACTTATGCTGGTTGCTGGTTTTGCTTACTTTCAACAAATCTATTACTTATAAACAATTTTTTCACTTAAATTAACATGGTATTAGTTGTTTATGTGGTACCCTATATACATATACATAATCGACTAACGTCCTAGGACGTTAGTCGATTGAATAGCTCTACTCTGATGTTTTCCGATCCTGTTTGTTACGTCTCTTGTTGACCTGGCGGCGGTGGTTCTGTCCAGCTTTATGTGCCTTATTCTCCGCCATCCATTTTTTATTGTTCTCTTGAGAGTAAGGCAAGTGGCATCCCCATGCCTTATGACCCGGTTGCATACAATTGTGGCATTTCTCGATCCCAATTTTCTTCATGAACTCTTCGCCAATTTTTAACAGTTCCAGTACTGCATTTTCCCAAGTATAAATAGATTCTGAGTCAGATCCTGTAATTTCTAGCAACTCCTCTTCGTTTTTCGCTCCTTTTGTTTCTAGCTGGTACATCTGAAGTATGGTCATTATGAAGTCGGGGTTTTCATCAATGATTCGAGCGTGGGAGGACCTGAAGCTGATCAAGAGACTACGATCAACTACGTGACCCCCATGGGTCAAAATCAAAAATTCATTCCTAGCATATGACCCTGCATGGCTTTGGGCATCCAAATCCGTTGATAACTCGATTTCGTCTCGGGCGACCCTTCCGGGTCCCCCCGGGGTCGTGGGGCTACCGATAGGCCGGAAAACTGCTTTGTCAACTGTATTAATGATACCTAGGCCCGTACGGTCATTTTG
>JAQFZY010002520.1:0-11565 GCA_034696285.1 Hypogastrura burkilli
CGGAAAGTTTCTGAAAGTTACCGACCCTAACTAACCTAAAATCAATGTTTCTGGGAAGTTTTCGAAAGTTTCCGAACGTTACCTAACTTAAAATCAATGTTTCCGGAAAGTTTCTGAAAGTTACCGACCCTAACTAACCTAAAATCAATGTTTCTGGGAAGTTTTCGAAAGTTTCCGAACCTACTCTTACTTAAAATCAATGTTTCCGGAAAGTTTCCGAACTTAACCTAACTTAAAATCAATGTTGCCGGAAACTTTCCTAACCGAACCTAACTTAAAATCAATGTTTCGGGCAAGTTTCCGAACTTCCCAATCTTCCTAAACGCCACCACGTGCACCACATGTACCACCTTCAACACCCGTCAGAGTACAGCATTTCCCGTGTTTTTGTTTCATTAAGCAATGATGATTATATTTAAAAAGGTTAGGTTTTAAACGTTCCAAGCTACTAACTGAAGCGACTAACCAATCGCTTGGCGCGAAGCGCCGAGGGATAGGTTAGCAAAACACATAATGCCCTGAGATTGGTGGTGAAGGTGGTGCAGGTGATGGATTTTAGGTAGACCGGAACTTCCCGAGCACTATTACCTTAAAGAATTTGAATTCTGGGCAGCTGACCCGCGCGAACGTGATTGGCTGGGCTAAGCCCCCAGTACAGGTACCTGCCTCCGTGCTACCGACCCCTCACAGACCTACGTGACTCTATGCCTGGTCAATGCGTAAGTGAATTCTTCCATTCCTGGCCCCTTACACAGCCACCCGATCCCATGATGTCGACCCCTTAGCAAACGGTCTCGAGTTCGATTGTTTCCAGGTCCAAATTGTTTTTTTGTAAAAAGTCAACTTTTGTTTGGGGCGAAAAATTTTCGCTAAAATTAGGATAATTTTAACGTATCGCTCATTTGAATCCGTAAAGTAGTTCCAGAGGAGATAGCGGACATACATACATAAATACCCACATACATTAGGACTTAGGACCAACGATTTTATGTGTATAGATTAATTATTGTGTATTTTTGGCGGACTCCGGTTGAAAGGAATTCCGCTTAAACATTATGGAATTTGCTGCATTAACCGGTCCCGTTTAACTGAGTTAGTCTGTATTTAAAATATTTCTTTGATTAGTTTTCGTATTTGGTACTCACCGTGTCTTCGCTGCTAAAAGTGACAATATGCTGTGGACAAGCTCTCGGCATCCTTAGTATGTCTCAGGTATGACTTACCTACTGCGAGGCAATAGGTAATAATGAAATGTGTCCAGTTGTTTATATTTCGTCGCGGCTCACGTCTTATAACTGATGACGTTGCATTTGATTCTAAAGAAACAAAGTTGATACTCAAGAAATGGATAAAATCAAAATCACTCATTTAGTACTTTTAAATGTTTTCATCAGAAATACAAATTATGAATAGTAATAAATAAACAGTAGAGACCAGGGTTGGCATATTTTGAAACAATGTAAAACATGTCTTTTATTTAAAAAAAAAACATTGTTTTAAACATTTTAAAAAAACGTTTTTTTAATTAAAAAAATATGTTTTAAACAATAAAATAACACGTTTTTTTTCTATTAACAAAAACAAGTTAAAAACAATAAAAAACTGTTTTTTGTTTTTTCTTTAAAAAAAAGTTTTTTTTTATTTATAAAAAACATGTTTCAAACAATAAAAAGCAGTTTGTTGTTTGTTTGTCATTAAAACAAACGTTTTTTCTTTTAAAAAAAAACGTTATCAACCCTAGTAGAGACTGATGGACTCTGTATTTAACCAGTTGTTATGCTAATAAACAGTATTAACTGATAGAACCCGTATTAACATTAAGCGAGAACCTAGAACCTTAATTATGTTGTATTACCTAACCTAAAATAAATGTTTTTCAAAAGTTTTCAAACCTGACGTAACTTAAAATCAATGTTTGCGGAAAGTTTTCGAACCTAACCTAACTTAAAATCAATGTTTTTGGAAAGTTTCCGAACATAACCTAACTTAAAATCCATGTTTTTCGAAAGTTTCCGAAAGTTTCTGAACATAACGTAACTTAAAATCAATCTTTCCGGAAAGTTTCCGAACATATCCTAACTTAAAATCAATGTTTTCGGAATGTTTCCGAAAGTTTTCGAACCAAACCTAACTTAAATAAATGTTTCTGGAAAGTTTCCAAACATAACCTAACTTAAAATCCATGTTTTTGGAAAGTTTCCGAAAGTTTTCGAACCAAAGCTAACTTAGAATCAATGTTTCCAGAGTTTCCGAACCTAACCTAACTTAAAATCAATGTTTTTGGAAAGTTTCCGATCCTGATCTTACTTAAAATCAATGTTTCTGGCAAGTTTCCGAACCTTCCGAGCTCTATTGCCTTAATTTGAATTCGGCGCCGCTGTCCCGCGCGAACGTGATTGGCTGGGTTAGGCCCCCAGCACAGGCACCTGCCTCAATGCAGCCGACCCCTCACAGACCCACGTGACTCTATGCCTGGTCAGTGCGCAAGCGCATTCTTCCATGCCTGGCCCGTTACGCAGCCACCCGACCCCATGCTGCCGACCCCTTGGCAAACGGTTTCGAGGTCGATTCCTACCAGGTGCAAATTTGTTTTTGCAAAAAGTCATTCTTTGTTTGGGCCGAATAATTTTCGCTAAAATTAGAAAAAAATTTAAGGTAATCGCTCATTCGAATCCGTACAGTAGTTCCAGAGGAGATAGCGGACAAGCGGACATACATACATACATACATACATACATACACACACACACACACACACACAAACAGACCAACGATTTTATGTATATAGATGTGCTCTGTGAAGTCAGAGACTCGAGTTGAGTCTGGCCTTCCAGGTTGAAGTCTGTATTACAAGTAAGTGGAAGGTCGGCTCTGCTTTCGTGTTAGGGCAAAAACAGAGCTACGAACTATACTATACTTAAGCTATGTATAGCGAGGTCATAACCTGTGACCACACTTTTACGTGACGCTTTGGCTCACGCAATAAATAATGTGGGAGAGTTACCCAGCACACCGGGTACTCTCTCTCCTGCCCTCTCTCTCCTCTCACTCCAACTCCCAGTCCAATGAGTCCGCGACAGGTGGCGTCCGAACATCAGACGCCACGTGTCACACGAGCTCATCCATCCCACACTCTTCCCACTCCTCACTCCTTTCCCAGTACGCTCAGAGTTCGGAGCTCAGAGTCCTTTGGAGCCTCTCTCTTTTCTCGGATCTGCGACCTTGTGACCTTTAGAGAAGCCTCCGAAACATACCCGACCAACACCATCACAATAATTATTACTCATAAAAATAATTTATTAGTTTTAGCATAAATCTGAACACCGGCACAGACCCGGATATTCTCCTGTCTACCCGTTTCTACCATAATTTCCTATCCAACACAGATCCCGAACTTTCCTTCTACCCGTGTAAACCTCAATTTCCTATCAACCACATTCCCTGCCTTTCTCTTTTCTACCCATTTCTATGTTAATTATATCCAACACAGATATCGCAATTCTTTCTACCCGTTTCTATATTAGTTTCCTATCCAACACAGGCCCCGTTCCGAACCTTTCTACCCGCTTCTATATTAATTTCCTATCCAACACAGGCCCCGTTCTGAACCTTTCTACCCGTTTCTATATTAATTTCCTATCCAACACAGACTCAGTTCCTCTTCTTTCTACCTGTTTCTACCTTAATTTAGTATCCAATACTGATACCGCTTTTCTTCTTTCTACCCATGTCAACCTCAATTTCCTGTCAACGGCAATCCTGCCATTCTCTTTTCTACCTATTTCTACCTCAATTTCATATCCACCACAGATATCAGATATTGCTATTATTTTTACTCGTTGCTTCCTTAATTTCCTATCCAACATGGACCCCATTCTTCTTTCTACCCGTTTCTACCTTAATTTTCCATCCAACACAGACCCTGCTCTTCTCCTTTCTACCCGTTTCTTCATGACGCAAGGTTTTATCATTGATGTCCATATTGCTCAGAGCAGTTTGATGCAGTTTGATACACGGCGTTCTTTAAATTTTTGAGACTGCTTTTCATTGATTCCTGCGGATTTGTTGCAGCGGTAGCGCTCACTTGTGACATAGCGCGGGTTTCGTATTTTTTAAATTTAGAGTCGTATGTGTAATGCTGCTTCTAACTAGTAAGCATTTTTCTATGAAATATGTTCTGTATTGTTGTTGGTTTTAGTTTTAACTACAAGATTGGGTTTGATAACTAGGTTAAAAACCGGCTTTCAGCAGCTAGGGCCCAAAAGGTGTCAGCATAGTAAAATGAAATTCAGCAAAAAATAATTTGAATAACAATGAAGTGTGTAACCCTAACATCAACTTAAGTCTAGATAAGGGAAAACAACTTTCTCAGACCAGTCTTTCAAATTTTCTTGCTTCGCGTCATCCGTTTGTTACTTGCAAATGGCGTGATAATGTGCTTCACGTACTTCAAGTTAATATAAAACAAATGCTGCTCTATCTAATCCATATACAATGCGCTATGTGCTTTGAGTTTACATATGACCCATGCTCCATTGGAAGATTGGGATTATGCCTGTGGAATTGAGGTTTAGCCATTTATACATACGTTCAGCTTTAACAGTGCTGCAGAACAGAACAACACAACAATACTTCTTGCCAGATTATTATATAATCAACAGCTTCACGTGAAACGCGCGTTGCTAGTGCTTCTCACCCGAAACATGACTGCTGCAATGTACGTTCAATTTAATATGAGGCTGGCGCTGCTTTCATGGTTTGTGCCATGCGGACAGACAGACAGACAAGACCTTCCCATAAGACCTTTCGGTCTAAAATATACTTTGACCGCCCATAAAACCTTCAATTGAAAAATGATTAAACGTTTAATAAAGTGATCGGTGAAAAAAGCCATGCTAAATATTTCGCTTCCCAGGAGTTGGCTGCATATACGAGAAAATACGGCATGGAATGAGCGAGCTAGCGTGTCGAAGCGAAGCATAGCTCTGTGTAGTAAAACTCACACTTCCATCTCTCATGTATATTGAGAGTGGGACTCCGTTCGCGCTAAGCCTCTGCTATGTTCCCTCCTCATGAGAAGGCTGTATGTGGTGGCTGTTTACTTTCGGCTCTGGGAGTGCATTCAGGGTACTAGGGGCATGACATATGTATGAAAAACACCTCAGGTCAGGATATTTTTAATACAATAGGCTAATTATACATAACATGTGGTGAGTATGGTCTACTCTGGTTTAGTATAGCAAGAGTAGTTCCTAAAGCAGTAGTGTATGTATATGTGTATCCATTGCATACTGGCATACCGTACTGTACCGCGTATGATGGTGGCACATGTACCCTAGAAATAACTAACAGACGCAGTTATTCGTTACGCGTTTGATTTTAGATTAATTTATTCGTGCTGAACTCACTATGTCATATGTTCGAATTTTCGTTTTTATTTTGCACAGTTTCCGACAGAAAAGGTCCGTGCGTTGGTCCGATTTCTGACTTTCTGTCGACAGAAATTTTTCTGCCTTTTAGTCCGACCCGCTCGTAACTCGTAACTCGTAAACCGCTGCAAGAGAATTGAGTGTGAGTGAAGTGAGCTAAGAGCCAAGTGCATAGCAAGTTGTAAGCTACGGCATGCGCATGCGGAGCCTGGCTAGTACTTCCAGGTGGAGCATAGAGGGGGCATGCTTAGCTAAGCTGGCTGGGGCTCAGGTCAAAAAAGGACCGACAAAAAAAGTCATATAAGTACGCACACAGCTCGATGAATTTAATTAAGCACAAAGTAGTATTTACCTTTTAGTTACTGGGTAAGATACAAAGTTAGGAAGGACTGAACCAATCCGGACGCGTGCAATCACTACTTTGTTGATTTAGACGAAACTAAAACACTTAATTTTAACCAAACTTACTTTAGTGACAATTGAAAAGCAATCCGGGTGAACTTATAAGGGACTGACTAATTTCAGGACGGCCGGACGGCCGGAATAAAAAAATTCGAAGGGCCGGACTGCCGGATGAATGCCAGATGGATGCCGGACTGGAAGTTGGAGCTTATTTTAAACTAAAGTAATGGCCGGAGGAGTACTATTAAGTAATATTAGTCAAAATTGAAGTCCGGATGGTTACTTAAAGTGGCCGGATGGTTATTAAAGTGACCGGATAGTTTCTTAAAGTGGCCGGATGTTAATTAAAGTGACCGGATGGTTATTAAAGTGACCGGATAGTGTCTTAAAGTGGCCGGATGGTTATTAAAGTGACCGGATGGTTTCTTAAAGTGGCCGGATGGTTATTAAAGTGACCGGATAGTTTCTTAAAGTGGCCAGATGTTTATTAAAGTGACCGGATAGTTTCTTAAAGTGGCCGGATGGTTAGTTAAAGTGACCGGATAGTTTCTTAAAGTGGCCGGAAGGTTAGTTAAAGTGACCGGATAGTTTCTTAAAGTGGCCTGATGGTTATTAAACTGACCGGATAGTTTCTTAAAGTGGCCGGATGTTTATTAAAGTGACCGGATGGTTACTTAAAGTGACCGGATGGTTACTTAAAATGGCCGGATAGTTTCTTAAAGTGACCGGATGGTTATTAAAGTGACCGGATGGTTACTTAAAGTGCCAGATGGTTAATAAAGTGTCACTTTAGTAACCATCCGGCCACTTTAAGTAACCATCCGGACTTTAATTTTGACTAAAATTACTTAATAGTACCACTCCGACCATTATTTTAGTTTAAACTAAGCTCAAACTTCCAGTCCGGCATCCATCCGGCCGTCCGGCCATTCTTGGCGAAGAATTTTTTAACCATCCGGCCACTTTAAGAAACTATCCGGTCAGTTTAATAACCATCCGGCCACTTTAAGAAACTATCCGGTCAGTTTAATAAATCCGGCCACTTTAAGAAACTATCCGGTCACTTTAACTAACCATCCGGCCACTTTAATAAACTATCCGGTCACTTTACTAACCATCCGGCCACTTTAAATAACCACCCGGTCACTTTAATAAACATCCGGCAACTTTAAGAAACTATCCGGTCACTTTAACTAAACATCCGGCCACTTTCAGTAACCATCCGGACTTTAATTTTGACTAATATTACTTAATAGTACTCCTCCGGCCATTATTTTAGTTTAAAAATAAGCTCAAACTTCCAGTCCGGCATCCATCCGGCCGTCCGGCCCTTCGAATTTTTTTATTCCTCCATCCGGCCGTCCGGCCGTCCTGAAATTAGTTAGTCCCAACTTATAAGCAGAAAGCAGACAGCAGACCCATAACCGATAACCGCTCCACAACAGTATGGTTAAACGTAATTTACAATTATACAAACCAAATCAAACCAAACCAAGCCTATCCCATCAAACCGTTTGGCGTAGCCCACTATCGGACCAAAGGCATAAGTCAGCCCAGCCGACACAAATGATCAAACCAAACATAATCTCCGATTAGAATCAACAATTAACACTAAAACTAACCAAAACTTTTCAATAAATCAGTGAAATTACTAATTTAATTTTAACTGACGCCAAACAACTGAACGACTTGTTCATGCTTAGTTGAACCATTCTATAACGCAAAGCTAAAGTACAAACCTGGACATTGTACTTTTTCCAAAATATCTCTTATTGAACCCTGACCTATGAGTTTTATGATGAATTATGCTAATTTGAATTATTCTAAGACTTTTTGAATCAGGTTTACTGAACCTTTCAATTTCGGTTCTTCTTATTCTCACACTCTCAGCTACTGAATATTGTACTGCTGCCAGCTACACGGCTGAATTCGGCGCTGTTGATGACTGTCCTCAACGTAGCTGCCAATATAGAATGCAATGTGAACAAATCTCTAAAATATGCAAATGCCAGTCTACAATCCACGGAGCTCCATACCCGTTCACGATTTATGTAACGGGTGCATGTCGTAATAACACCACCGGAGTTACGGTCCGGATTTTGATGTGTTAAAAGATAGATATTGGGATTATCGTCCTGATTTCGCCATGTTATTAAAGGGTACACATATTTCGAAATTTAAAGTCATTGTTATAATTCCCCGAAGTAGAACACAGCACTTCCGTGTGCTTTACGTACAACGGATTAACATATGCGCTAGTTAGTGTGGAATGAAAATTTAGGACATTTTATGTGCTCAGTAAACCATATCTTAGGTGGTTTTACGTGAAACTTGCTTCCTCAGCGCGTCTATTGAGAAGCGGGACTGCTACTTAATACACAAGATTACATACAATCCTGGCTCTGGTGTAAGAATTTGTGACTAACGGACAGACGGACAGAAAGTGCAATCACATAAGCCCGACGTCGGGGTCGGTCTAATAAGCGATGGGTTAAAGAGGCTTACAAAAGACCGAGGTAGATGAATGGATGTATATGGTTCAACGGTAGGAAACATAAATAGCTATGATTTTCAATTGATCCGGTAGGGCCGTACTGATTGTACACGCACTCAATAGAGAGTGGGAAGTATTCTGTGAAAACCTCATCGTTTAAGTATCCTTTTGGTATTGTGGAAAAAACCTTGTGACCGAACCGATAAAAATGTCCTCTGAAAAGATGATCAATACGGAACAACTGTAAAAGTACGTTAGCAGCGTTCAGGACGTCGCAGACAAGTCTGCCAAGTATGTAGCAAGGTAACAATCTCCTATTGGTCCTGAGTAAGCGGTCTGCCGCAATATCAATTTGAAATCCTCTCTTTCTTTCCTCTATGTCGTCCACAACAGTTGAAAATTAAAAGATTGCGAAGGTTTTAGTGTTTACATTATGCTATTCATACTATAGATGTCAATTCATAATTAATAATACTGAGTATAGAGGTTTCATCGACATTACGCTTATTCAGAAAGGACGCGATTCTGCCATTCTCAATTTGTCTCCAAAGCCGAGGGATGTGAAAGAGTATTACTTGCAGGAATAAATACAGCGCTGTGAATGGATAATAATTTGAGTATTCAATGTATTTGGTCCCACGGCAGGAAAAGTATGTTGCCATTGCCATGGACATCTTTTTAATTACGAGACGAAATATGATAAACGCTTCAATTTGAATTAGTTGGGCCTCCAAACTGATGTTATTGATGACGTGGAGTCGAATTAGATTCATACATATTCTATTTGGAACTTTCTTACCTACTCTTTTTGTGGTTCCTCTTGCGTTGAAGTAGCAATACGCCGATAGTAGGCTATTTTGATTCTGAGTGCATAGCACAGACTCGGCAATGTACTTGTCATAAGCAATCAAAATCGAACATGCCAACAATGCCAACAATGATACTTGATAGTGTAACTTTGATAATACACTTTCGATGTAGATTCCCCTCTTTTTCCGTAGCAATTCTTTCAAATTTGCTGGAAAACCATCATACAGGCGCTGTAAGACTGCTCACTACTTATCGGCCACAGAGTTTGGTTTGGTTTGAACCTCCGTACGTAGGTTCCGGTTAAGCATAGAGGAAAAGGTACCTGATTCAAAAAGTCTTAGAATAAACAGTATTAACTGATAGAAACTGAATTAACGTTCAACGGTAAACTATATGGCCAGCGTGGCTGAGTAAAACAAGGAAAGCAGATCTGAAGTATGGAAATTGTGTCGCCAGTATGTAATAATTAGCTGAGTGGAGTATGGAAGCGCGGAGATGATTTTCTTAAACTGTGAGGCCAGTATGTAATAACTAGCTGAGTGGAGCATGAAAGCAGAGATGAAGTTTGGAAACTGTGTGGCCAGTATATAATAATTAGCTGAGTGGAGTATGGAAGCAGATGTGAAGTTTGGAAACTGTGCGGTCAGCTGGGTGAGAATCTCTCATTTCGTACGGCATTCGCAAAGTAGCTTAGATATAAATAAAAATTTTAAACACTGTGGGGAATAATTAAAAACAAAATATTCTGAAAAGATTATTCCAAAAAGTTAAAAATTGACTGAGTGACGAATTTTTAAATGGAATTCAATATTTGGAAAGTATTTTTAAAAGGGTTAGGTTCTACTTTCTTATATACAAAATAAAGGTTCATTCAATCCGTATGGACAAAACACAATTTTTTATACCAAATTTGTTTGATTTTTTAATTTTTTCGAAGCATGTAATGGATTTTTCAAAATTTTGAAAACTTTTTGGACCATCCTTTGAACTACCTAAATATTTTATGGAGGATAGCATATAATGTTAGAAACATTTTCCGAAAAATTCAGACAGTTTTTTGCATGAACCAGAAAGTTATGATTTTTTCAAATATGATGCCCGGAAGGCGTAAATTGCCTAGGAGTAAATTGATAAATCTATTTAGTTCAAAGGATGGGCCAAAAGGTGTTCAAAATTTTGAAAAATCCATTACATTCTTCGAAAAAATCAAAAAATCAAAAAAGTTTGTTATATAAAATTGTGTTTTGTCTATACGGATTGAATGAACCTATATTTTGTATATAAGAAAACAGAATCTAACCCTTTTCAAAATACATTTCAAAATTTTGAATTCCATTTTTAAAAATTCGTGACTCAGTCAATTTTTAACTTTTTGGAATAATATTTTCGGAATATATTTTTTTAAATTATTCCCCACAGGGCTTAAAATTTTTCACTCAAATATAAGATACTTTGCAAATGCCGTGCAAAATGAGAGATTCTCATCCAGCATGTAATCATTAGCTGAGTGGAGCATCGCGTGGAAGCATAGATTGCTTCAGCAAGCCGTTGTCCCTTTAAAGCCAGGTTATAGTGGGGATGGTGTGTGACTAGTTTCCACTCCTCACATCTAAAACGCTAAATCAGTTTTATATTTACACAAAGGTTCCACACCTCTAAGTATTTCAGATCAGAACAATAGAACATAGTTCAAATATAAAAAACCGCTACGCGTAAAGAAAGTTGTTTATGTCCAAACAAAGCCCTCTTGATTACGGTTCCAGCGTTGCTGCTGTAACAACAGAGCTAGACGGTTAACAGGACTGTCTCAGTAAATATAGCAACCAAAAAAGCTTTGGAAAATTGACTTCTGTTTGAATGCTGCAATTTAAAGAGCCAAATATTTACTTCTGCTTCTCATTCTAGCATTTTCATACGAATATGTTTATGGCTTGTTTACTTACCACGTGCTCCAGGGCCGGCTTTTGCTACAGGCGAACACGGGCGCCCGCCCGGGGCGCCAAATCCTGGGGGGCGCCAAATTGCTCACCCATACATTGTAGTTTATGAGCTAGGCAATTGCTTTTAAAAAACGGAAACTTAAATATAATACGTCATCAGGAAAGACGCGAAAGTGTCCTAAAGTGAAAAGTCCTGTTGAAAGAGTAAAAAAAGCGCTACGAAATAAAGATTTACTGTTAAATTAGTAAATAACTCAAAACTTATTAAATTCGATGGCTCATTTGCTGTTGTTTTTAATTCAAATCCCGGAAAAAAATCATTCACTGAAAAATATACATACTTTAATTTTCCAAAACTCCATAAGTGCTACGAAAATTTTTTTTAGTACCTATTACCTAAAAAATATTATCCATAAGATATTTCTGCGACACTTGAGAAAGCCAATTTTGATCTGTATCAAGAATCAAGTACAGTCCACAGTACAGAATG
>JAQFZY010002521.1:0-11563 GCA_034696285.1 Hypogastrura burkilli
ATGACGGCTGGATTTTGGGTTATGACTAGTAGTTTTGTAGCAATTAATTAATCAAGTTCAACCTAAAAAATCCTCATCATCTTAAAACGGTTATATACCAAAGACCAAAAGTCATAAGCGAAAACTGAGCCGTCATCCCCTAGCTATAGAAACTTAGAATTCGTGGTGAAAATTTCAGAGCGCTAGCTAAATTCAATACTATAGATAAAGTGTCCGAAAGTTTCCCCATGCCCTTACACACGTCTCTCTCTACCCTATAACATCTCCTTAAATCAGACACGTCGTTCAGAATGACCCTGTAAACGGTCACACGGGTCTTCTTAGAGTAGACAAATTGAGTACGAATGTGTACACTAATGTTTTGCCTTACAGAAGAAACTAGACGCAGGATTCATGGACCTCACCTTCTGTTGCAAACTACTTGGTAAAAGTGGTTACACAATCTCGGGACTCCTTTTGTACATACAATTCAAGTCGATACTACTTAAAGAGTCCAATTTTGATTACGAAGTCGAAGGACGAATATGCTATTTCATATTTCGAGGAACAGTACCAGCCCTAGCCTAACCGTATCTACAACCTAAAATGAAATCTAACTGTCCTTTTTACCTACTCAAGCTTCAACTTGACGCAGTAGAAGGCCCTCTATAAGGTACACATATGGGCCTCCGCCCAATAGCATTCGTATTACCCACCATATATCACGTACTCACCATCACCCCATCCTTCGATATATTGAATGTTTTGGAAAGTTATTATCACAGTCATAGTCACTCTCGGCTGAATGGCCCGTTCATAGTTAAAGTACAACTGTCAACGCGTCTCAGCCGCAGCTCAGGAGTATGAGTAGTATTAGAGTGTCGAGGTACCCCTAAGTACCAGCCCGTCCCATATATTGAGCTTGTAAACTATGTTGTGAGTAATTATGATCGTGCCAATAGCTACAACCCATTTGTAGTTAAATGCATAGTTTTTGAGGCACCCTTAAGCACAGAGTACCCGCCTACCATATATAGTTACATATTGAATTTGAAACTATGTTGCAGAAGGTTTATTGTTGCCCGGTTAGCGTTGAATGTGATAAAACGGCGTATCTGTTTCAGTGCATAAATATACAAAGTGTAGTGGTACCCTGAAGTACCCACCCTCTCTTTCAAACTATATTGTGGAACCTTATAATCATCCCAATAACCAATAACTCGATATTGGCAAATAAATAATAGTCACTGCTCACTATGCACATCAGCTTCATGTTCCTGTGGGAGGCGGAGTGACCCTGGTTCTTTTGTTTAGTAAGCACTGACAGCTTCAAATAATTGAAATCAGTTCATAATTCCACCCCTTCAACTCTACCAGCCAATCACAGACAGAATAACTCCTAACAGGGAGTGAGAGAATCACTAGGTAATTTATTATTTCTATTTAGGATGTGATTTATGTGAACTGAACAGGGTGTAATTTATGTACTTTCATGTGATTTGAACTGATTCGATTTATGTGGTTCCATGTGATTTGAACGGGGTGTGACTTGTGTGATTTAATATTATTTGAACGGCGTGTGATTTATGTAAGCTCATTTGATTTGAATGGGCTGTGATTTATATGAATTCATGTGATTCGAACGGGGTGTGATTTTGCTCAAAACGTGATTAACAACTTTAAAAATCGCGACCTTATTGAATGACATGAATTCACATAAATCACATGGAATTTAACAAATCACGTAAATCACATTAAATTAAACATATCGCATAAATCACACAAATAACATAAATCACGTGAAATCAAGCTAGTGTGATTGTGATTTTATTACGAAACTGTGATTTCATGCAACACTGGTTTTGAGCCCTTCTTCTTCCTTTTGCTCTAGAGAGCCAGCTCATGATGGCCGGGACTGACCTCGTCATCCGAGCCCTTATGAGCCGAATGAAAGCGAACAAGGCTAAGAAGCAGAGTCGGACCAAGAAGAAGGAGAGAGTGGCAAAGCTGGCCAAGTCCAAGCCCGGCCTCCTCCCCGCCATTATCCAGCGCACAAAGGCCAAGGCAAAGAAGGGCACAAGAAAGATAGAGCTGCCGGTGTCGCTGCTCCGGAGGCGCCGCCGGAGGATTGGACATGGAATTGTTCCCCTGGCTCCCAGACTCCGACGTCGGCGAAGATCCAAGAAGGCTGCTCTTCTTCTCTCGAAGGGACCGGTGAGTAGTACTCTTTAATGCTCCACAAAAAATTCTGATTTTACCAGAAACAGTTTTCTGGAAATTAACAAATCTGGATACTTATACACTAATATAAGGACTAGGATTCAGGTCGGGTATGGAAATTTAAACGAATATGAACTGATATATTTATTTCCAAATTCTATATATGCTCCTCTGCAAATTTGACAATGGGCTAACGGCTAAAGTCTATATGCTTCGGGCAGCACTAATATTAACCCGTTAAGTAATCACTTTGGATATTTACGCCGCTTTCAGAGATATGACGAAAGTGACAGGGCTGCTCTGGCCCGGATGACTCGACAGTAAGCTTTTTGAATTTTTACAATGTATAAGGCGTTATTCCGGCTTGGAAAGTTAATTGTAGGTTGTTGCAGTCCATTTGACTTAAATTTGTACTTTTTTGCAGGCGAGTGGACTGGGCTGCTGAGGAGGACCGCTACGTTCTATGTCTCTTCCTGGCCAGCATCATCTTTATCCCACGCTATAATCTCCACAAAGTGTTTATGTTCAATGCTCCTCAGATTCGGGATGTTCTTCATAAGAAACTGCCTGTAAGTTCATAGTTCAATTCCAAGAGCTCATTTCGCTTAAAACCAATGCACAGAAGTATCTGAAACCTGAACATTGCCGAATTTTTAAATCTAGAGCTCCCAGTCGAAGACTTCTCTTGCACTTCGTCGTCGTCTTCACTTCCTCATGCGAAATGAAACGTTTTATGCTCGCTACCGCTACTATCTGAGTGAGGCCCTTCGTGATGAGTTCTTGCAACAAACATACGTGGTAAGATAAAATAAAAACATGCATGTTTAGGAAGTGATGCATGCGTATTTTTTATGGATTATAATGTTATAGTTTTAAGACTTATTATTGACTGCTACTAATTATATGTAAATCTATTAGTAATTTATTGGAGCTGCTTTACTTGGAAGTTATATGTACTTAGTTGATTTTTCGATTATATAAAGAGGTGAGCTTAGATATGATAAATTTTGACTGTATCACTTGTGCTAACTAACTTTCAATACATTCCGTATTCCTTCCTTCTTAATCAACTGCGGCACATCAACAACTAATTTGATTGGAGAAGAAATGACTAATTAAATGAACTGATACGTAAATGACGCCGTATTTCTATCGCTTATAGCTTATACATAAGGTATAGAGTAAGTACTTCTATGATTAAAACCGTCTTGACATTGGTACGGCGTTTTCACAGGCTAAGCTGCAGCAGACTGACGGGAGTCGAAAGTTCTATCAGATCCCGACTCCGGCCCTCATGGAAGTCTTCGACTATCTTCTCAACAAGTTCCAGCGGCGCGGGACAGGGGATGAGCACGACGTCTTTGTAATCAAAGACACGTCACCCGTCACTGCGGAGAGCCCGAAGGCGGGTGTGGCAGAGGTTCAGAAGAAGTCAATTGACGAGCACGTGGAGGAACAGGAGAGCAATGACTCAAAGGAGAGCCACAAAAATGACAAGGAAGTTGACAACCGGCCTCAGGATCCTGCATCTTCAAACTCTGACCATGACCTTGTTTCCCTGACGTACGACCTTTCAACTATTCTTGATACGCTTTGTGTAATCAAAACTCACATGCGGAGTTGCTTTAAATTCCACTTTAGATTAAATCCCAGAGATGGGATTTAATAGGATTGTGCTTTAATCGGACTTCCTGGGATTATGATTTTATTGAATTTAATGGGATATACTGGGATTGTGATATATTTGGATTAGATGGGATTGTGATTTATGTGGATTAGATGGGATTGTGATCATTTGGATTGGATGGGTTTGTTATTTAATGGGATTGGGATTTAATGGAACTTACTGGGATTGTGATTTTATTGGATATAATGAGATATAATTGGATTATGTTATTATATAGTGTTAGTTAATGGGGTTGTGGTTCAATGGGATTTAACGGGATTGTGAATTAATTGGACCTAATGGTGGGCAATGTGCAATTTTCGGATAGTTCTTTACTTATAACTTATAACACTTGACCTGAAACCCGTCAGACTGGGAGCCCACTCTGTCCTTCCCAACAACTCGGGTAACATGCTCTATTTCCTCTCTTTCAGGTTTGTGACTGAGAAGACAGACCACATCCTTATGGTGAACGGTGCAGACAATCCCTATAACGAGCTCTCAGTTGACATTTGGATAGCCCGCACTGCCATCCTCAGCCTCATCCTAGGCGGGGACAGTATTGACGCCCTTCAAACCTTCATGTCCTGCATCAATGATGACGTGATGGAGTACGTTGTGCTACACCTGAAGAACGTGGGCATCACGACCTGGAACAAGGAGCATAGGAAGTTTGGGTTCTCGGCAACGTAAGTCTGGATCTCGAAATTAGATGCGTTTTAGTGGTTGTACTTATCACGCCGGAAATACCATACCTAATAATAATTCCACCCAAAAAACATACATTGTAGCTTGTAACGGGCTACAACATAACCGTGTTACATTTAAAGGGCGAAATATAATTTAACCCATAACCATATTAGACCGATGTACTGTGGTTACATTAGATTAAGTTAATCTTGACTAACTTTGTACTACAAAAAGCAAGTTTATTTCGTTCAATATTTCAATACTCCGGTTTCTTTAGTTTATTTTTGATTAGTGTCTATACTTTTGGAGTAGCACTAAATGCAAGCCAATACCTAGCCTTATGAATAGTGGGAGTCTAATTCTATTTAAGTAAGGTAATTCTAAGTGAGTAAGGTCCTTTGGGATTTAGTGGAATACTTTCGATTTTGGGCTATTGGCCATCCGACCTAAAATGAATCGTACATTCTACTAGCCCCCACCATGATTCTAGAACACACTTGGTTGGGTCCATTGTGCATGCGTAAGGTACTAAAAAAATAGTTAAAGTTGGTTAACATCATGCAAGTGCATGCCTTCATAGTGGGGTGTCGGGGTCAAAGGTCATCGCTCATGCTCAGGCGAGTGACGTATCAATGGAAAGCTTATATTATATGTGGATTATAAAAATACATAAAATAAAGTGTAACACTTGACCTTTTTAACCTAACATGTTAACTCAGGAGATCAAATCATGTATGTTTTGTATGATGTTCACCAAGTTTGACGAATTATCTGAGTGCTTTTCGCATGCGCTATGCACCCAACCAAGTGTGTTCTAGGATCAGAGTAGGGTGTGGTATAATGTAAGATAAATTTTAGGTTGGATAGCCTATTAGTCCCAAATCAAAAATATCCTACTAAATCCCGTAAGGTCCTTTTCAGTCTTATTTATACCTTTTTTGTGCCATTAGAATGAAGCGGAAGATTCAGGCGAACATGACTCCGGTCAAGTACCGGGAGGGCTACAAGGTCCTTCCTGAGCTCCGGAGGAACCCTGGCAACAAACACAACATCTCTTCCAGCACCTTTGAAGACGTTGCCTCCTTCTCAATGCTCTGTGAAATGAATGCTGCAACCTTGGTGGGTCCATTGTGCAGTGCACTTTGAATTTTTGTAGTATAGCCGACCGAATGACCCCATTGTGATATATTCCTTCTTTATTCTTCAGATATATTTTGTAATTGATCTCCCCGACACAATCATTACTATTAATGATGAGTGGAAGGAACTCTTTAATAACATGACCGACGAGGTACGTTTGCGTCGTATTTGATTTTTATTATATATTAAGTAGGTGATGTGTTTATAGATTAACTGTGAGATTACTCCCGTTGTAGCCTGGAGAAGGCCCTTCGGACGTCTACTATTTCGGCTTTGGCAGGCACAGGACGAAACCAGAGAAGACAAAAAAGAAGCGTAAGAAGAAGAGCGGAACCAAGTCTTCTAAGCGCCCTCCCAAGCGCCATGCTGAGTCCAGCGATGTAAGCCAGTCAGCGTGCCCTGCGGAGTCCAGCGATGTCAACCCGTCCAAGCGCCCAGCAGAGACGAGCGAGGCCAGGCGTTCCAAGCGCGCGAGAAAGTCACGGGCAGAGTCCCCGAGTCCCGGCCCAGCGTCGCCAAAGCAGCCGCGTCTTTCGCTGGTCACCTCAGAGCCGTCCAAAGAGCCAGAGCCAGAGGCATCTAGAGATGAGCGTGGGAACTTGAAAATTAACAGCGACTTTGGATCCGTTTCTACTGCAGAGGGTCCTACAGTGGAGACAACCTCTCCGGGCGCTGCTGGCGTTCTGGGCGTAAGTTGACAAAAGTTGTGGAATTGTAGTAGATCCTGTAGCCGTAGCCATAACTTTCAGAACCTGGTCTCGGCTCAGAACGCTCTGGAAAGTGCCCTTTTGTTCGGTCACACCGTTGCAACGCCGGCCAAGACCCTCCGAATGTCAAATAAGGCCCTCCGCCTCATTCGTTCTGAAATTAACGCCAAGGAGTCGGGCTCCTTTGTCGACCGGGACTTTTTCAATGTGAACATGCCCACTGTTACGGTCGTAAGGCCGGGTCAAGTGGACATCGACGAGAGTCTTTACGGTGGGCAACAGCCCACGGCAGACGTCTGTTACCTGGAGAATCTACTCATCAAGTACGGTTGATGTTTCTTTTTGTCTAATTCTAAAGGGTGTCAAATTCTCTGCCAGATTCAAAGCCTGGTATCTAACGCTTCCCAAAAGGTATGCTTTTAGCCCAAAACAAAATATGGAAGTCGTAGATGTTAACCAAAGGATATGACTCAGGCGTGTATGGAATATTAATCCGGGATGTATCACGTATAAACCCACTAAAAAATGTGTGTCCAACATCTGTATCTGCACATTTGCATACTTCGTTATGGGCAAAAATCCGTATTTTTAGGATAGCATGAGATAATAAGACCTACTAAATTATTTATACGCCCTTTCAGGATTGTGCCGAATGATAGCTACACAATGTCACTGGGCCTGCCCAGGCGGACCCAGTTAAGCGACATCTTTGGGAGGTTCTACATGTTGTATCAAGTGATTGACCTCTCTGGCGTCGGTGGAGTCTCTGTTCAGTTTCTTGTGGTAAGCAGTGCACGCAGCTAATGTCTGCTCTGTCCATTGGGCCCTGATGAATTAGCTAACTCTGGTACATGATTTACAGACCAAGTTCACACGAAGGAGCGTCCGAGAGGGCATCGCGTTCCTCACACACAATAATTCCATTTACTTGGTTGGGGTCACGTATCGGAAGTAAGTTTCGGCTGGTTTTAGTTATTTAAGCTCATGCATGGGTTCTTATGTGTCAATTATTCTTCAAGGTACGTGAGTTCTTCCAATGTGCTTAAATGGACGATGCCAGTCTCCAAATCGAGTGATTCCTTCATTGCCCAACGGTAAGCTGGCGCAGTTGGTCTAATCTATTGAGGTAGAGAATCATGCCGATGTAACTGCAATATTTACTTTGGGGTCTTTTACCATTTAGGGAATTACTATTTATACTTACTAGCATTTGCTACTATTTAAATTATATTCGATTTCAATACTAAATACTAGCATTTTTTCTTGTCAACTGAGTACGTTGTTGGACTATAATTGATTATGACGGAATTAGGAATGGATTGAAAGTATGTTATAGAATAAGTAACATCAAGTAACACAATTCAATTTAAATAGCCATAAATTGTCATATAAATAGTAGCAATCTTGTAATATGTCTACTTTTGACGTTCCTAGCGTAATTATGCGTCCCTGGATCCGGAACAATGGAGCTCCGAACTGGCCGCTCCTTGATCAATGTTTCACGAGCCTCCTGGGCTACTTGAATGTTTATCCGGACGTGACCGTCTTTGAGCTCTGCGCTAACGTGGGTCCAGTCCTGTCCCGTGTTGAGGCCATGCTATTGATTGAGGTACGTCCTAAGTTGAGCCAGGCGTTGTCCGAAACGTGCTGACAAGGCTTTGTGAGTTGTCCGAAATCCGATCTCTGCTTTTTCCCGTTGCAGGCCCTCGTTCATTTGGAATTCTTTAAGTACTACACTCTGGATGTGAGCCAGAAAGTGTCCCTCTTCTCTCCACTAGCCAGGACTCGAAAGAGTAAGTCTACTGTATACTATGCAAATGTTGGTGAGATAACATCATAAGGATTACTTCAAGTAATTATGGACACTCGGGATTCTTGCCTGCATGCTGTTTAAGGATTGAGAGTGAATCTTACTAATATTTGGGCATTTCTATTGGCAGACTACGACGTGGACCCGCTCCTAGACCAAGAGACATTGCACCTGGAAATGATGTCAATGCCAACGATGAAGTATGCGGATTTGCAGGAGCGTTTCAACCCTGCAGGATGTCAGACCATTCCTGACGTGATTGAGAACACAGTTGACGAGCCGGAGGAGGGAAGCCTACCGGATGTTGATTTTGACTTTCGTAATAGTATTTAATAACATACCTATTTGCTATTATAATGCTGTGTTCAGGTTCAGAATGCTGAAATAAATTGAGGATGAGGCTGATGATTCACGAATCTTTACCAGTAATACTTTATTTCATAATCAATTTCCAATACCATAAGTGACAATATAAACGAATGTCTCAAGTATGTTATGTGGCAAAAATGATATAAATGGCCGATAGGTTCTAACAGGTAGTACAATAATTTGATCTCAAAAGTTTCCGAACGTAGCTAGTAGAAAAAACTGACATATATGCAGAACGAAAAACTGACAAGTAGATATGATACGAAAGACGGAAATTAAGACCAAAGATTAATTTACAAACGATAACATAGAAAATTGTAGATTTTAAAATATGCGGAGCCGTGAGCCGCCGAGGTCCACGGCGCAGACGTACCCTTCACGACAAATGCAGACGTCAAGAGGAAGACGGAAGGGCTCATAGCTGACGCATCCCACCACCGTTGAGTAAAGTTTTCCTGGACTAACTCCTTCCATTGTTGGGCGAGGTGAGCCGTCCTGCCGAACTACGCGAATCACGTTGTTGGCCGAGTCACAGATGAGAATGTTCCCGCCCTCGTCAACAGCGAGCCCTTGAGGACGCCTGAGGTGCGGAGACTGACTGATGGCTCGGGTCCCATTTAAGTTCACGTCCACGGCAAAGACATTCTGGACGTTGACGTCAGAAACGTAAATTGTCTGACCTGCGTGTAGAGCAAAACGGGGGAAATTAGAGTACAGTTCCCAACTTTAGTAGTCTCAGCCCTGACAAAGCCTGTGACCTTACCTGTGTTATCAAAGCAAATCCCGCGCGGAAGGTCAAATTGAGTCCTGGCCTCGAAAGAGTTGGGCTCGAAGAGGGCAAACTTCCGAAGGAAGTACCCGCTGTCGCTAAAGAGCTGGATCCGGTGATTCTTGGAGTCAGCCACGACGATGAGGTCACCGGCCCGGGACACAGCCACTCCCCACGGGAAATTGAACTCTCCGTTCCCGCCGCCATGTCGTCCAAAAGTGCCCAAGAGTTGACCGTCGTAGGAGAAGAAGCAGATCCGGTGGTTGTCCCTGTCAGTGACGAGGAGGCGGGCATGTGTGGGGTCACAGACGATCCCGGTTGGAGAGAAAGAAGCCAGCAGCGTTCCAGGCAGGCTGGCTGGGAACTTTCCCTTGAGGACTAACTGGCCCGAGAAACGGAGGATTTCGTGTCCATCCCGATCCGCTGCAAAGATCTGAAAGTGTAAGGAACATAAAATATTAGACCTTGAGCCAACTTTCCAAAGTCAAATGTCAACTGTACGTAAATAAGTAGACTTACGTCCCCGGACACCGGCTCGTACGTGACCCCAACTATCTTTGACGTGGGACGGATCTGGAGTTCCAAAGAGTAAGGGTCAATGGGACGAAGGACCCTGGTCGCGACTGCTCGGAGAACGTTTACGTAGTTCCGGATGACCCTCTCCTGGAACGGATGTGAATCAATCTGATGGTCTCGCGGTAGGCCGTCTTGGTCAGCTCGATAAGGCTTGACTACCGCTATGCCTCCGGGTCCGAATTTTCTTTCGGCCAGGATCCGGGTCATTTGCTGAATAATCGAACCATCAGTTGACGAATTGTGTGCTGGCCCGGATCCCGAGGATTCCTGCTCCTGGGCCCTGACATCAGTTGACGAAGTGTGTGCGGGTCCAGGCTCAGACATTTGTGTCTGAAGTGACGGAGGATCTGAGTGGCCAAGGCTGGATGAAAATGACGCGAAAGGCTCCTAGAAAACAAGAAGTAAAAGTTAGTGATCACCAGATCCCAGCGATTTAGTCACTTTGGGGCACGCGCGGCAATATACCCAATTTAGACACTTACATTTCGAGTTGATCCGTATCTGAAGTAAGTTCGGGTCTGTGTCCAAGTAAGGGTTGGATCCAAGAACTCGTCGTCTTCCTCGGGTACTGTCGCCGTCTCGGACCGATGGTCGACCATGTCTTGACTAAATCTTGGTTGATCTACTGCACAGTCGGAGCGGCTGGTCCCAGTGCGGGTTTAGCGGTGCTGAAACTCCTTGAAGCGGCTCTGACAGTTCCGGTTGAAGGCGGTTTCGACGCCGGCTGGTCGATTGACGCAGTCCTTGGAAGTCTCCTTTCGCTTCGTTCTTCGGAGTCGCCGGAGTCTGTAAGTCGGAGTCCCTAACTCCGGATGTGTTGTTGCTTCTTCAGCTCCGGTCTGAGTGCTTCGTTGAGGTCGATCCCTGAAGTTTCTAGTGAAGTGCTCAGCTCAAGAGTTCTCAGGAGAAGAAGCCGTGTCAGTCCAGTGCTGGCCCTTTTATAGAGTCCCAGAGGCCGTTGGGTCAAATAAGGTGGTTCCATCTCATTAGCTCTTCTTCTAGCCAATCACAGCTGAAGGGCTCGGAGCCCCCAACACACTGTGTTGAAACGGGTGGCTGGTCGGATATTTCTTAAGGGGTCGGCATATTGTGTGATGTGTGACATGGACTATATAGGCGGACCAAAGCACGCCCTAATTTCTTAAAACAATATTTACAGACCAACTTACTCAGCTCATCGCTATTGCACTTATTACTGCATAGGACAAAATTATCCATTATAATGACCTTTTTCAATATATCCGAAAATCATGTGGATCTGCATGTGAACCCGGATTTTTGATTTGGAAATCCGCTACCATGGAAACCAACGCACTTTGCAAATATGCTCGTGTTTGAATCAAGCAAAGACTTTAGCCTTCTGCTCTGAACGAGCCTTATTGATTTATCAAAAATAATCCGTAATCCACTAAACCTTTACGTATTTTTTAACCCCGAAAAATGGTGCCCATCTTGTTTCTGATCCTCCTTACGGCGGGATTGGGGCTGGTCCGGAGTACGCGGCACGAGACTCATGTCACGGAGTTTTTGCCCCAGTCCCGAGTTCGAAACGTCTATCTCTCTTTGGTCCAACGTCAAGTGGGCGCACCCTGCAACTACGCCAAATGGACTAACATGAAAGTCCATGAATTCTGGAC
>JAQFZY010002522.1:0-11562 GCA_034696285.1 Hypogastrura burkilli
TAGACGCTGCAGGTTCTTGAATGCCTTCTATTTCTGTCTGTTTCTTAAATCTTACCTGCAGCGCAGCGTCTAGCATACCAGTTCGTAAGTACTTTGTTTCCGTGACATGGCTTGCTTATATCAAACTATTTGTAGAGTTAAGTAGTCAATTTATTTACAAAGAAAATATTTGTACTAATTAGTTCCAAACGTAGAGCCAAGCCCGCTAAGCGGCGGAGCGGCGTGCGCAAGTATAAGACACGAGCCGAAGGCGAGGTCGTTACTTGTAAACCAATATTATAATTTACAATTTTAATAAAAGGAGCAGAAGGAGTCTGACTCCGGGACTAATAAAATTTCAGGATGGCCGAATACAGGGATAAGAAAAATATCGCGAATAAGGTGCTACCACTAGATATTTCCGGATGGCTTGATAGGAAAAATAAAAGCCGGACGGGAAGTGTGAGGCTATTTTAAACTAAAATCATGGCCGGTCAGTAGAGTACTATTTAGCAGTATTAGTCAAAATTAAAGACCGGATGGTTACTTAAAGTTGCAGGATGGTTACTTAATGTGGCTGGATGGCGACTTAATGTGACCTGAAAATAACACCTTGGCGAACACGTTTTCATCCCTCCATCCAGCGATCCTGAAATTAGTCAGACCAGCAGAATGTAAGGGTCTGCTAGGCCCATTATGCCGGCCGGACGGACCACGTCTTTACGGAGAGCTCACTTTCTAAATCTAAGCTGATGCATGTAGTAATGCACTTCGTATTAAAATTATGTTTATACTTAAATTGTCGCCCGGACGTGACAGTTTGGATTCATGTTTTTGATTTTAGAAGAAAGAAGGTGCTACGACTCGGTTTTGCCACGTAGTAAATTCTTAGCGCCTAGTCCCGTCAGCTTATTCTGGTCCGTCTAGTTGTGAACACAAAAATTTACGACATATTAAGTATAAATATAATTAATATAATATATATAATATACTTTTAAATATAGCCTAATAATCAACGATCATTTAACTGTGTCCGTATTAATTAGTTTCAATCAATTCTAAAAATGATTTGAAGGCGGTCAACCTATCCGAACAAGTCTGTTTTATCAACCAAAACCATTACCAGATGGATCGCCAAATTCGAAGACAGCAACTTGCAAGAACGAAAAAGGTCAGGTCGACCCAAATCTGCGACGACAAGATTCAGCTTTTATGGTATTAGCGTCGGTACAGAATAATTCACAATGCAGTCAACGAACTCTTTCAAACGAATACGGATTAAGCAAAGGATCAATGCAGAGAATTCTAACTACGAACAAGTTTAACCCACAAAGTGTAACTACTCCATGAGCTCAACGAAGACAACCCTCATCGAAGAATATAATTTTGTGAAACTATGCGCAACAGAATCGAAGAAGAATCAACCAGCCCCATTATTCCAGGTACGATCAACCACCGACTGACATTCCGAATGTTTTTTTCTGATGAAGCTACCCTTTTGCTCAATGGAAGCATTAACAGACACAAGAACAAGTATTGGAGTCATGAGAACACTCGTTGGATAGAACCTATGAAGACACAAGCCACCGAGAAGACTAACGTTTGATCCGGCATCCTTGGGAACGAAGTTATTGGTCCATTCTTTTCTGAATGAAACGTCACTGGGGCTAAGTACCTTAAAATACTCGGAGACCAAATTGTTCCAGCCATTCAAGATTATGCTAGAACACAATAAATTGAAAAACACGAGGTCTGGTTTCGACAAGACGGGCCACCTCCACACTTCACCAAGGCCGTGCGCGACTTCCTCAACACAGTATTTCCGAGCGGATGGATTGGAAGACAAGGGATTATTGAATGGCCGGCCAGATCTCCAGATTGACTTCTTCTGGGGTTACATGGAGAACAAAATATAGTAACCACCTCGGGCAGCAACAATCAATTAACTTCAAGAACGGTTGACAAAACGAGTCATGAAATCACTCCTGAGATGCTTGAAAATGTTAGAAGGGAATTCGAAGACCGTCTGCACCATTGTGAAGGAGTAGATGGTGGACACTTCGAACATCTTTTCAGAATAAAGGGTGAGAAACGTAGAAATAGTACAAGTGAACGTGAAAGTGCCAGTGGAAGTGAAAGTGAGTGATAGATTAATAGGACTAAGAGAACCAGAGGATTCTACACTTTGGAGAACTTATCGCTCCATATGTATGAGACCCCGGCTGGTTCTCTTTTCCGGGGTGGTAGGGGTTGCTAATAATATTAATACATTATCCGCATCTTTTTCTGTTACTGGCGGTTTAAATATTTTGTCCACACTGCATGTTGGTTTGTCCGCTATCTCCTCCGGAACTACTGGAAGGATACGGATGAGTGATAGCGAAAGTTATTCGCCAAAAGTTGACTTTTTGAAGAAAACAAATTTGCACCTGGTATGAGTCGATCTCGACCGTTTGCATAGGGGTCGGTATCATTGAGTGCGGTGGCTGTGTAAGGACCAGATATGGGGGAATGCGCGTTCTTGGGTCGGCTGCATAGCGGTAGAAATTATCTTATTATGCTCAATTCCATTGGCCGTTTGGAGTTCGAGGGTTGGCTGAATAAAGGGGAAGTCTTCCTTTTTTAAATATTTTCTGATGTTTACAGAGATTGCGATATCAGCAAATATCCAAATTCTCTTGTAAGATTCGCTTGTAAGAATTTTTAATCGTCTGCCTCTGGGTTTAAGATTTTACGTCAACGTTACAAGAAATTCTTCTGTAGCATAATATGCTCAATTCAAAGAGTTCAATTTTAGCAGTAGAACAACCAATAGGTGTGCTCATTTTCGTTTTGGCGAACTACTTGAGTCCAGCTATTTTCGTCTCCAACTCTACCAAGTTTTTCTTACAAGAGAATTTGGATATTCGCTGGTATCGGTATCTCCCTGGATCAAGGTCGGACCAAAATATATACCTATAGTGTAAGTTAGTCACTGTGTGTGAGACAGTGCTGTGGTCTCATACTTAAGTTAAGTCAGCCTGGTGCCTGCCATCTCTGTTTTCGTGAGTTTGCGATATAAGTGCATCCCTAATCGCCATCGCCTATACCCACCTTCTAATTGTTGAGGAACTAAACTCTGAATAGCCCATTTAAACAGTATTGAGGAGTCAAGATCCATGTAAGCAAGTTTCAGGCAAATCCTTCTGAATGGCGTTTTATTATACTGAAACGGTGTGTCAAAATGAGGTACGAAACGTGACTATGCTTGAGTGTTAATCAATACTATGTATTTATTTCTTAAATAAATATGGCGTCTCTAGGTCTGAGAAAGAACAGAAATTCTCAGTCTCTATGACACCTGAACCATGAGTCCCGAGTAGGGATTGCAATGGGACCATTTTCGGGACCGGGACTTTGCCTCTAGTCCCGCATAAAGTGGGACCAGATATTACATTTGAAGCCCTCATTCTGCCACGCCGATTAATATTTTTTGCAAACTTCAAAGCATACTTATCATATAAATTTCCGCTCTGCCTATAGTATTAGGATCACTCAGTGTGCTATTTTACATTGTTTCCGTCACACGTCTTTTGTCAGATCTTGATCTTTGTCTAACAGTCGTGAGTCCATTTGAAGATAACATGACTGATTAAATTGAGTTAAAAAAGGGTGGTCGTGGAAGGCAAGCTTTGGTTTAATTTTAGAAGCGCAGCAGATAAACGTCTGCCCAGAGTAAGACGTGTTCAACAGTTATATAATAAACCCATGCATCAAAACAGGGCTCATCAATACTTGAACATTCTTCGCGTATTAAATGGTGCTGGAATGAATATAATAAAACGCGCACGTACCTACGTGCCTCCAATAATACATGTAAGCAAACATTGTTGTCAGGTGTTGCTAAGCTTCATCTTAATATGCGAACGTATTGCCAGTACACTACGGAGATTAATGGAATTGGAATGGAAGCTTACAGGAACAGGCACGGAATTGGAAAATGAAATAATTGATTTACTTACACTATCCAACAAGCTAAAACTCTAACGGCGTATGAGGAACAAAACTTTCTAAACAATTCTAGGAGTGGATCTTTAATCACAGTTTAATAAACGCCAACGCCAAATCAACGCTAGAAATTATTTGAAAACCTTACTCCTCATTTCGGGTTATGCCGACGGCTTGTTCGCTTATGAAAGTGCTTACATATACACGCAAATACCGTAAGTATGTATGTACTTAACGTAAAATAACCCCAACGCAGTTGGGCTTGATTTATTGCAGCATTGTCATACTGACCTGCCACTTTAGTAATGCGGGACCAAAGTCCCCCGCAATGCGGGACTTTTTGACTGGTCCCGGTCCCGGGCCCGAAGTACGGGACCAAAAAGTTGGTCCCGCTGCAATCCCTAGTCCCGAGTCCAGAATCCAGCCAGAGCCCAAGTTCGCGTCCCTTAAGTCCCGCAACCCGACCTCAAAACTGTTTGTGGTCTCATCTGGCCCTGATCCGATAAAAGGGAGACTGGCCCTGAGTCCAGTAGCAACCAACCAAGAGTCCTGGCCCTGAGCCCTTGGAGTGATCCTTTGTGTCCTCGAAATCTCGCCTTGAGATTTTAAAGGAGTATGGGACCGTGCCTCCGTCCCTAATCCGGGCACTGCATGTTCCACTGTTCTAAAACCATGAGCTCTATAACCTGACCTAGTTCATCATCATCACATTTCTAACTAACAAAAATCTCCCTCCATTACAATGCATTATACATACAGTGCCATATCCTTTACGATAAAATGCTTTAATTCTCCTGGTCTCAGGTTATCGGTTATCATTGTATTTGCTTTCAAAAAACAGGGAAATTCCCCGTGTACATAAAAGTAGGACCGGGACTGCGTCACTACTCGCAGCGTTACGGTCCTGAGCATAAATTCCACGAAATATTGAATTTGTAACAAGTCCAATGTAAAATGATTACAATGGTTTATAAGCTTGATTAAAAAATGTGTAGACAATAACTTTAACAAAACGATTGGGGATAATTTCCTACTTTTAGCCAAGTTGAGGAATATTGTACACCTTACAATGTTAAAAACTACTGGCTAAATCTAAATAGGACCGTATTGCATATTAGAAAATACACGAAATTCTTCCTTGGCCCGCCAAACTCTCTCACTCGTCTCTGCTCGTGCTTCCCTCCCTAGTCATAATTCATTCCTAGGACCCAGGACCAGTAATATCCATCCACAATGAACTATTCTCTACCACCCCAGACAACCCAGGTATAACCATTTTGGAACTCGTATTTCTCTAATTCCGCTGCAGAAGCATTTTATGTTAAGGTGGAAACTGCTGGAGTCCAACTGGATTCTACATTTAGCCGAATGCTGTTTGCTCCCAAACCGTATAAGGTTAGCGATTAATGGAAAGTGTAAATTCTGTCGGATGGGCAGTGTTGGGTGGTAAAGAATAGTAAATGGGTTTGTGCTTCATATTTATTAGTGTGGTTTTGACTTTTATTTTATTACGACAATTGCGGCTTCGGTTGGATCTAAATGTAAAGAAGACTCCATTGCTCGAGACAGCGGGCAATTAAGTACTAGTGCTTAAATTCGTAAGTATCAAGCTGTTATTGTAGAATAAAAGGAGATCAGGATGTCAGAGTCTGAGCCAAACCAAGGAGAAGGAGATCCGGCTTCACGTTCGAGTTACATTTGTGAACTTGAAGGAAGAATACAGCACTGCGAAAGCGTAAGTTTAAGCCAATGTATTGGTTGTATTGTAGTTACAGTGGGCATATGTTACGTATGTTGACGTACGTTACATATGGACAAGGTATGACTATGACGTGCGTTACATATGGACAAGGTATGACTATGGAAATGTATGACTTGATCAAATTATTTGTATTTACTTTTTACAGAAAATTAAGGAACTGAACGAGGAGCTTGTCAGTTTGCTCCAAAAGAGAAGCAGCCTTAACATGGGCACGGGCACCTCAGTGAACAATCAGGATCAAAATGTCATTGAAGAGGAGTCTAAAATTGAGAATAGACGTCTCGCAAGTCAGTCATTGTCAATAAAATCGGACTCTGGGCAGGCATGTGAGGTAGTTATATTTGAGTAACTGATTCATAGTCCGTAGTCCATTGCGGTGTACGTATATTATATTTGGGAAAGGTTTATTCGCAGACATGTGCGGGGCAAATGTTGCCCGAGGCCAACCCCGGTAAAAACTTGGGTTGTAAAGTAAAATTAGAAAAAGCTAAAGCATAGTTCTAACCGGGGTTGGATTTGATATGAAACATACTTCCGTGTAGTATACTGGCCTACCAGATAGGCACTACGTGGAGAGTACGAATAGCCAGGCATCGGTGAGGCAGTTTGCCCCATATTTATTTTGGCGCGTTAAATTGAATATGGCTAAAATTGCACATAAAGTATAATTTATGCGATAGTATATTGCCATCCAATCCCTGTTCAAAGTACCCGAACCCTTACCACGGGCTACGTTTTGTTCCCACACACGTCTGGTATGCATTTACAATAGGTACTAGCTACCCTTAAAATTCTTCAACCCGCGATTGTAGTCGAATGGCTAAACGTATACAAAAAGTAAAAGCAGAGAAATTAATCGGCCCAAGGTCTCCTTGATTTCTTCAAGCTGAAAACTTTATACTTATTCTCTAGGTCATAAATGGATTTTTTTTTAAGTCGGTGTATAAAGAAGTACCAGAAATCTTCAAATGTAGCACCCATTTAAACGTTGTTCATCGTCAAAAGATCTACAAACATAAAAAGTTTCAGAATTTTTAAACAGAAAGGAATACCTTATGCGGTGTGACCTTTGGAGACCCTTTTGAGGGTCAAGGAAGCAACCTATGACTTCGCCGTCCGTTTAAACGTTGTTCAGCGTCAATAGATCTACAAATATTAAAATTTTCAGAATTTTTTAACAGAAACGGATGTCTATGCCATAAGGCCTTTGGTGACCCTTTTCAGGGTCAAGGAAGTGACCTCTGACTTCAACATGCAGTTAAACGTTGTTCAGCATCAATAGATCTACAAGAATACATAATTTGGGAATCAATCAATTTCGGAATTTTAACAGGAAGGGAAGAAAGCAATACTTTCAGTGCGATATCATTTCTGGGAAATGTTAGCATGCGGATTCCATACATTTTTCCATGTTGTTTGCAGTGAGGTACGCAGTAGTATGTCCCAGTTTTTGGTGTGGATGTCTTTGGGGAGGCTCGAGCGTGTCAGTTATCGTTGTTGATCATTTTTAAGGCACAAGAGACAAGATACACTAATTAAATTGTTTTAACTGAATGTAGCAGGCTTTCACAATGTAAGTTTTTGAGAGAAACATTCGCAGGTCAAACCTGGCGCGCTGGCTTCACATGACTTTGGCTAGGCCCCGCTTTACTCCCCAACCGAATATTGTGACGCAATAATTACATTTGGTTTCTGTTAAAATTGTTTCTATCTTTCTAGTGAACTTCTAAGCTCAGGGTTGTCTTGCACTTTTTTGTAGTGCAAGTTTTTAAAACTTAAAATGCAAAATAATTCATTCATGTTTTTCAGGTTCATATGGCCACCAAATTGCCTTCTTCTTCACAAGAGTCGAATGGTGCTGCAGTAGCACATTGTGCTGATCGAAATACAACATACGCTGCATTGGAAATACCAGAGGTAAAACATCACCCGTATCTCTTCGAAGACCGAGCTAGGTAAACATATTTGAAATGTGAGACTACGTGTAAACTGAACGTTGTTGTTCTGTTTTTAAGATTCTTCAGAACATTCTTTCGTACCTCCCATTCAACGACTTATTGAACACTCGGGCGGTAAATTGGTATTGGAAACGTACTGGCACATCCTGCTTGAAAAGATTTCACAACCTCCGCCCGCTTAATCTGGAACGTTTTTCTAGTCTTGACTCATTCTGTACTTCGTTTACAACTGCCGACGGAATACCCTTTACCAAGTTCAAGTTTTCTGCGTACAGCACGGAAGATGACATGGAGATGTTCTTTTCGAAATTCAGCTCATTGACGGAAGAATTAAGCCTTAAACCATTCCTTGTAAATATAACTAATAATCTTAAATATAAATACTGTTACAATGAAATGCTGGACTATGTTCTACCCAAGGCCTCAGCCCATTTAAAACGGCTCAAGTTGGACTACCTTTGCCGTTTCTGCATACTTCCCGATGGTATTGAATTTCAAGGCCTAAATGAACTTAAGATAGGAATGGCTGAACAGACTTATTCCGTGGAAAGGCTGGAGGAGTTCCTCAGGAAGATGTTGACAGCGGCGCCAAACTTGAAAAAACTCGGTTTAAATCTTAATGGAGAAGGCCAAGAGGAGTCCCCGCTTGAATTTCAGACGCTATTCTCACTCCTGGAAAACCTTCACTTGAACAAACTCCATCTTATGGCTAAATCCCTGAAGTTTGACATTTTCGAGCATCTTACCTTACGTGGACTCAAATCCTTCAAAACATATCTTAACGTCCTAACTGTAGCTAAACCAGCTAATTTAGCTCATTTCATCACGCTGCAGAGTGGTACTTTGGAAACTCTAAAGCTGACATACAAGAACTCTTATTATTACTTGTCAGCGGCGGGAGAAGACTTTCGTCTGGAGTTCCCAACACTTCCCTCCCTCAAACATCTTTCCCTACATGCGGATTGTGATAGTGAGGCTGTGGTAGTGGGACGCGTGCCGATATTTGGGTCCATTACAGCTGTACGTGTCCCACGTCTTACCAGTATTGTTATACAAGTCGACATATTTTATGCCCATTTGGGATATATCGGGGAAGTTCACAAGGGAGTACGGGACTGCGTGCTGGATGGACATGCGACCACGACCGCAGACGAAGCAGACCTCAGACTTGATTACTACCGGGCAGTAGCAAGATGCTTCCCAAATTTGACGAAACTTAGAATTGAGAGCTACATTATTTATGACGAGTTTGGGCCTATATTTTCTGACCTTCCGCATCTGGAAGATCTGGACTTCCTATACTGGGGCAGAGTTGGCGAGAGTGAAGCGGCCGTGGATTTGGTTTTGGGCGGTCTACGCCCAGACACCCCACTATGGTTACTTAGGAACGCTCTTCGGCTCAAACAGGAACCGGAAAAGTTTAACTCGGCTTTGGAATTTCTAAAAGTTAACCTGCAACCGTCTTTGTGTGATTTGAAGTGTAAGTCTTGCTTGGGTGGTTTTGTAAATTCTAGCCTTTTTTGGTACTCATGCAATGAGGGGGCATCAACAGCAGGAGTGTGACCGTACTTCAATTATTGTTTACGATTTTAGTGCGAATGAGCGGAATTAGACTGCTGATACGGCCTGACAGGGGAGCATAAAAATTCACGACTTTGTCGGCCATGTTTACTAACTAATAGGAGGCAGGAGAGACTTAATTTTCTCTTAATCTATTTCATCAACATATTTTTAATTTTCTAAAGTTCCGTGTAATTACTTGCTCGTTAGCGTTTCGAAATTATACTAATATACAAATAAATAAGTTCACATCTCTTTCTGAGCTAAAGACTTCAATGAAGGTGTCAAATAAAGGCAATTACTTTAGGGTTTATTTCTTTTAAAAAACAACATATTCATTATTTCATTTCACATTTTGCTTACAGGTTTGAAAAAGCTGAAGATTAGAATTAGACCAAATGCTCTGCCGTCTATGACTGATTTTTCGGTCCATTTCACTTTCTTACAAATGAGTCGGCCGATTGCTACACTCCACCTCACCGGTTGCAGGGTAAGCTGTTTATTGTACTTTGATAGCTGTGCTAATTACAGTACTATTAATCAGCATTGGATAAAATCAATTTTTATATAAAAAATAAAGAAACTCCTATTTATTACATTCAAGTCAATTTTTTGTAAACAAAACAAAATAATTTTATTTCGCAAAAATGCAGAAAATCGATCTAGCACATTTATCGGTTTATCCGTATTTCACTTTTTTTTTCAAATTTGATTTAAATTTTTGGTTTTAATTATCTGAACTCTGTTATTAGTAATCCCGAAAGCTCTCCCAATTTTTAGCTTATTATCTGTATTTGTACTTATACATGTACCTTTTATTTAACAATAGACACCGGAAAAATATAAACTCAATTTTTGTCTTCTTTTATATTATATAACAAATAGTTGATTTTCACCAACGACCAACGAAGCACCATATTCGTGAGTTCTTTGACCTGTTTTTAGTCTTGTTCCAACTTTCGCCGGCATTTTTGGTAGAGTTTCCAACCGATTATTAGTCATTGCAGAGTCTCAGTGAATATTCAAAGTTTCCTAGTCCAATTTTACCCAGATAATATATCATTAACTCAATGAATCTAATCCAGTAGATATAGTTCAGGGGTCTACCTAATTGTTCATTGCTATATCAGATGTCTGAGGAGGGGATTGGATTACTAAAAGCATTTCATGGGGACGTGACAATAGTTCCTGCACCGGAGTTCGTGGGTCCTGACCCTGAGTCTGATTCTGATGAGGCTTATGATGATGACCCGGAGTTCGTGGGTCCTGATTCTGAGTCTGATTCTGATGAGCCGGATGATGTTGCCGGGCCTGTTCAAGTGGAAAACGCAGAGTGAGTACTAGGGAATGTTAAAAGGACGTGCAGTCCGCTCGACCTATTCCAAAAAATAGTTATTTCCAGAAATTATCACTCTACTATAGATTTGATTAAGTATAGTTACCACCTTATCAGTATTGGATTTATGTAGTACTTGCTATATTTAATGAGCTACTATTGTTCACGTTATAAATTGCATTATATATTCTAAATAAGTTCTTACGTAAAGTACGTAGTAGAGTTGGCTCTTAAAATCGTTCTCACAAACAAATTTTTGGCTGATTATCAGAGAGTCTCATTCAAGCCTTAAGGATTGTGTGCGATTGAGGGTCAACAATAGGAGATTATTTATATTTAAATACTAACAAGTGTATACGGTCCATTTTGTAGATCACTGTTTAGGGTACATATTGTTCATGTGTACTACCTACAATCAATTTATAAGTGTCTCCTATAATTAAGTTATAAAACGTAATTGCAAATTCCATGACGCTGTGAAAATGACTCTTTATATGAATTGCTGAACTGGGTTTTTATTTCAATTATTATTTACTGTACCTATCTTTGTATATCCGAAGCCAATTAATTCTGACTCATCCTTATTACCGATTACACGGTGCTGAGCTCTGTAGTGGAAGTTAGTGGACATAAATACAAATAGTTAAGCAAACTAATCTTTTTCAACATAAAACTTGGACTTAGCAGCACTCATCTATCAGAAGGTTATAAATATAATTCAAACTTGAAATTGTTGAAGTTTCCTTTGAAGCCTTGATACATTGCTGCGGCCCGTGATTTAAAGTGCCCATTGTAATCCACTCCTTACTTAACTACATATAATCTTCAGTCTTTTTGAAGAGGATTAAACGATTAAATTGTACGATAAGCCTGGTCATGTCATGTAGCACTCAATAGAACTACAAAAAAAATGCATTTAGAAAAAGCAAGCTACCCTGAGCTAAGTGTGCACTAGAAAGGAAGAAACAAGTTTCATAAAT
>JAQFZY010002523.1:0-11561 GCA_034696285.1 Hypogastrura burkilli
ATATCACTACCTCATATCTGCCAGAAACTGTCAATTATTTATCCAGAATCTGTCAAAAACTAAAAATGCAAAACGCCTCACACCAGCACTCAGGTAACTTGATGAACCATGAACCACATAATCGTTTACTCGAGATGGCAGTGATGGGATGGGAATTAGCGCTATAGGGTCAAAATGCCAGAGCTGACTACCAGTTAAGTCAAAGAATAGTGAAAGATACATAGAAACCCTGCTTTCAGCAACTTGGGACCAAAAGGTGCAACTGACCAAAAAATGAAATTAAAAATAGGGCTGGAAAACGGACACTTTAACTTAACAAAAAGGTATATATTGTTAGGCCAACAGTGAAACTTGTTTAAATAAGAAATAAATAAAAACGTTCTCATATTCCAGTCTTTTAAATGTTTATTCTTTGTTTCAACAGTCTGTTACTTGCAAGTGCCATATATAATGATGCGCTTCACCTTGTTTAAGTTGAATTATAGCCGATGCACGGTCTAAACTATATATTACTGTGCGTTGTGTAATTTGTGTTTACATATGCCACATGTTATACTGAAAGGTTGGGATTATGCCTCTATAAAGTGCACTTTAGTAATATCTACATACTTTTAATAGTGCTGTTTTCACTTGGCCAGATTACTATATTATAATCGGCTTTACGTGAAACACGTGTCGCTATTGCTTCTCAGTCGAAGCATGACAGTTGCAATGTACATTCATTTTAATATGAGGCTGGCACTGGTGTCATGCTTTGTGACAGACGGACAGACAGACAGACACACAACACAATTCCATAAGACATTTTGAGAATACTAAAGACTACTGTTACTGTTATTGATAGTCTTATTATTATGGTAGGCAGACAGTGCTTACCAGGCACATAAGGCATGTTGATTCCTAGCGGAAGACATTCTGATTTTCGAAAAATATTTAATTCAAGTATTTTCCTAGCTCGGAAAAAGAATGCTAGGTAGTGTAGTTTTGGCAAGTTTACATTAAGTTTAGTTGGTTCATAAACTTTCATTAGCTGCTTCTGCTGCCACTTAGTACACATTCTTGCAGTGAGTCATCGCTTTGTCTAGGAGGACGTTAGGATTTATTTTTAACTTTTTAAATCAAACACTGACACATACATATATGGATATACATATTGACTGTAACATACTCCTATTTACGCAAATGAGTAGGGATCTGGGATATGGAGGCTTGGATGCAGATTCGTTCCCAGTACTTTCCCTGTTCTCAAAGCATAAGAATAGGAGTAAATGGAAATAAAATATGAATGTCGGCCCATTCACCTGAAGTATATGTACATAGTGTAGTGCAGTAGTAATGATATGGGCCGGCTGTAGTTTCGGAATACCAAACAGGGGTTGGTTTGGGAATTCCGAAATCGGGGCCGGGCCGGAATCCTGGAATGATAACTATGCCGTAATCATTCTAATAGAGTCAGCTGCTTGGAGCTAAAGAGCATAACTGACATGAAAGACTATGAGAGGCCCAGCCGACTTGAGTGGTGGTTCGGTCGGGCCCAGTGCTTTCCTTGCAAATTTCCTCGACAGTTTCTCTATTATGGTCCTAAGTCCTGCGGAGCCAGGAGGCTTTCCCCATGAAAACAGACGTCATCCCGCCAGTAGGCACAAAAGGATGAAAATGAGAGTGGGGAGGTACTCAAGTTATCCTTAACTGGAGGAGTGCCCCATGGACCACTCTTCAAGTTCCTTAATGAGGAGGACAAAGACGGCAGGAAAAGCATTTAAAAATATGGCTATGAGCCTCTGCTCTGCTCTGTGGACTCCAAGGGATTGTATTAAAGGGATTTTTGGGCTTCAAAAGACCCCTCCCTCTCTTCGGAGTGCAGAACATAAAATCGTCATAACGAGGACTTGAGGGAGAGCTCTTTACTTTCCGCCACGTGCTTTCTCTATTTATCAACACCGAATTTGTCCTCTCCCTCCTGGAGTCAAGACGAGGGGGTAATTTTAACACGAAACGAGCTGGAGACAGTTAGAGCACAAGTTAGGCCTAACTAGCCCCTTTCCACCCTTCCGGCACCAACTGCGCTGGGCTCAGTCAGGCATGGTTCAGAGGATTTTAATAAATCTAGTAAACCAAAGCCTGTAATCTTATATGAGGCCCGTGAGCCTCTTCTGCAGCACAATATTCTTCAATATTTAAACCAGTGAAAGCGAAGATACGGAACAAAGCATTTAAGCCTAGCACGGGCCCATTATGTTCAAGGAGTGACTTGAGAGTTCAAATATGGACAATAGGACAAGTATTTTTAAGCCCGTAGCGCCTTTAGACAATAATAGACTTTCAAGGCTTTCGAAGTAGCCGTTCACTGGTTTTGTCCTCAATTAGCGTGTAATAAAATGTAGACGTAAAAATGACCGACCTAAAGGTTTTTACTTCGAATAAAATCGATACCTTCAAAATGCCATGCTAAAAATGACATAGTTATGCATGCATACGCCAAAACTACGTAATTAGCTAATTAAGTGTGCTTTAGCTCCAAACTTCCGAAGTAGGCGTCTTCCAATACAAAAAAAATCAATTCATTCTCTTTAATGCTTGAATGCCGTTATGGTATGCTTCATTGAAAATTGAAATAGTTATACCTAAGAATTTGTAAACATGTCGTTGTATTGCAAAAAAAAGGAGAGAAAAAGCTAAAAACCAACCCCGTTATTTGCAAGAAGCCTGATTTTTGACATGGGGTGTAATCTCTGCAATGTGACTTCGCGACCCGTCTCAAGCCTCATACATACTTGTCATCTGTAGCACCTAGATACCTTTGTAAATTAGAAACTCCGACCAGGTGCGTACTAGTTGCATGGAAGTAGCAGAGTGGTCGAGGCCTATTTCGTCGATATAGGGTTTCCCATGATGTTTGGCCATCGGAGTCTCATTGGCTCTCTTTGAATGAGACATTAGAGAGGCCGTTGCCTATGGTTCGGGGAAAGGAGCCGGAGCTTATTATTATTGAAGTCTGGGAGAGAAAACTCAATCATGCATACGTAAGGACTGTGAGTAGGTCTGCCTTTCCTGTAATGGAATGGATCCGAGTCCAGAGGTCTCTCCAAAAGCCGCCGCATGCGGCCATGCCTCTCAGACTCTGATTCCACTACTGTCACTCCATTATTCGGCCCTCCTTCCCTCCTCCATTCCAGGGAAATGGGATCCGAAGGCATTCTTATATTCCGGCCCTAATGTAATTTTTAACAAGTTCCCTTCAGGAGGCTCCTTATTTCATTACTTTACGTACCTCTCTCCTCCCCCTTTCCCACATAACTGATTTAGGAGGAAGGAAACGGGGATGGGCAAAAGAAGGGCTAATCAGCCCGACGCTCAAAATCAATACCTAGTACTGTAGTTGCAGGCTAGGGATTCCCAAAGGAAATGACTTCCATCAAAAGTCCATCAATGATATTCACACGTTTCAACGAAAGGCTCTCTCCAAAGTAATTTCAAGTTTCAACAAAAAACAACAACATAACGTTATGATAGGTTGGGTTAGGTTTTGGTTTGGTTCGGTTATACATAGATTGGGTTCTATTAGCATACGTTATGGATCAGGATTAGTTTCCTTAAGTTAGGTTTCAGAGAACTAGGCAAAAGTGTCCCAGGAAGTCATGTGAGCTTGGAATTTATTTTTGGTAATTTGGGATTTATTTTCGTTAGACTTAAGTAATGATAGGTTTACCACAATCTTAGGCGAACAATAAATGTGCTTGTGATCGTAGTATGTTTCGTGTGAAGAAATCCTGATCAGTGATATTATTTAATGAAGGTGGGCATGAGAGTTTACTAAATACTTCTTAACCCACCCTGTTTTTGTCCAGGAAATCATCATACCACGTATGGAAGACGTCAGCTGTTAATTTTAAATTTACTCCATACATGAAAACTAGCACTGTGCAGATCTACTGTAGAGGGTAAGGAAATGGGTGGACTCTTGAAGATTTTACAATTGTGTTTAATTCTCCATTTTCGGATCGAAGCGTCTTTCGTCTAACACAAGCTCAATATATGAATGAGAACATTATTAAATCTAAACTAAGCTAGAATCAGCACCTACTAGTTTCATCTAGTTGGTGCTGTTAGAATAAACCTAACATTATTGATAACCTAGCCTTGCGAAAGACGGAGAAAGTGTCATTCAAAGAATAACTTTTTATTAGCACTGACTAAATACGCTATCCGTACAAAATTGTAATTCTGGCCCACCATTAATCATTACCTATCATTTTGGTTCCGTTACGTTTCCGAACCAACGTAACTGGTTGTCCATATTCAGCATGGAGCCTTGCATTATATACTACTCGAAACAGTCGGAGGTTCCTAGAGCATTGTAATCATTTTTAACAAATTCTTACGCTCAGTGGAGACCAAGGTAGAGGAGAGTCGTTAAATTACATATAATGAAAAGGCCATGTGGGTCCCTGAAAGCCCTCGGCGCCTTTCGAATTTCCAGTCGTGTCCCACTCCAGCTAGCTCCAAGCCTGCCTCTACAGTTAGTTGAAGTAATTCAAAGGGTAAAATGAGCATCAATTATTGTGATAGGCCCCTCCTGTCATCACATTCGGGGCTCTCGTGCGGGCGGAGTAATAATACGCCTTGTGTACAATCAACCTTTTTCCCTCTATGTATAGCTACAGCTTTGGACCAAATCAACTCCAATTATGTGAATCTTTTAAAACAGTGAAAAGTTGAATCCCCCTGATAATACATTCTTACTATGTACTACTCCTTGCTACCAAGTCGGGAGTACTTGGAAGAGCCCAGGCCTTTGAAAACTGCACAAATAGGAAAGTTTTGTCGTTGACTTTGTTGTACTACCTCCATCCAGTAGTGTCCTAAAGATGGGTCCCCCCCCCTCCCACTTTCCAATACTACTGTACAATATAGTAATTCAAAAGTTGGGAGAAGACAAGAAAAAGTTGGGAAAGAACTCCAAATTGTTTTCTACGGGTAGGCCTCCAAAAAGACGGAGCATAAAACACTGGGAAGGGAAGGGGGGAGTAAATCTAAACTTTCCGCTCTGCACAATACATATTAATCGTTTAGTTAACTTTTTTATTTTAAAGAGGAACCAGAACTACAGTCGTAATTACTTGGTCTACAAAAGTAAAAACTCCGGGCTCGTGTTAATTTAGGATGGGGAACGTTAGCACTACCTACTAAGACTACAATAGGATCTACAATATAATGCTGGGATAGACATTTTTTTGAGAATCCACGTTTCGAAAGCTGGACACTCGACTCGAGTACAAAGGTGGATCCTGTCATATTATATTTGCTTCTCATGTCCAAGCAAAACATTTGCAGAAGGGGAAACTGAAATATTTCAATAATCAATATCCTGGACAGCGGAGTGAAGGTTCCCTTAATAAACTGACCCGAGCCGCTCACCTTGAAAAATCGTGTAACTTTATAAACCCTCGCCTGACTATAATTTAGTTGGGGGTATTATGGGGTATGAGGGCTGGGCGTAATTACAATGGTGAGCCCCCACAAGGAAAGAATAATAGGAGGCTAATGTTTGGGATTAGGAAACTTATTGATTGAGTTAGGGAGACAGGCAGGGACGACGAGGCCGCGGGTGTGGGACTCCGCATGGACTAATATTGAATTTCCATTCCCAAGTCGGGTTAAAAGGGCCTGATGATGATATATGACAGTATGATGAGACCGGTAGTAGACGCATAGGAAAGTCTGCTCTCCATTTACCGGTAGTACAGGGAACCGGATGTTTGGTCTCAACTCTTCCACAGGCTTCCTACTAAATTAGCTACGCTTTTGTCAAGCTTCCCAGTCCCCGAGCTCTAATAAGCAGGCCTAAACTCAATTCAGCTCCAAATTATAGGTTCAATTATTTCCCAAAATGACTTAGTTTTCATTCTAACCAAGAAAGACCAACTACTTGTGTAGAGGTTCGCAAATATAAATTTACGTTAAAGTCATAATGTTATAATTTCAGTTAAAATCCGTTTCCGTCAGTTTCGTTGATCATGGTCAGTTAGTAAAATTCTGAATTTTTCCCTAACCTAAGCTGACGTATTACGGTGCTATACAATATTGAAATAGTTGATAGCACAATTATTTAGAAAAAAAAGCATATTAGCCTAACAAACGTACATATAATTATTATTTTTCTTTGAGCCAGAATTGTCGAATCAGATATCCGCCCTCTCGAAAACCAGTATTATTTTAACCACAAGTCAACATTTGTCTGCCCGCTATCATAAGCTTAGGAATGTTTCGAGTGTTGTATTTTCGGCAGGTACAAAGCCCAATCTCCTGCGACGTTCTCCTTAAACGAAATTCTACCAAATGAATGGAATGAGGTAAGGGGCTTAGGCCGCGTGAACCTTGCCGGGCCGGATCCTCCTGGTAATGCTGACCACAGAACTGCCTAATAGTGCTTAGCATGATGATTGGAACAGAATGTAACCAGAGGGAGACAGGGAGGAGAAAGTCCTCAGATCAGCTAGATAGATTGTGAATGGAGAAGAGTGCTGAGAACAGCTCAATGGTGTCCCCGGGTACTTTGTGCGGTTTCTGTCTCCTGTCTGTCCTCCTGACAGTAGACACGCCGGGGCCAGGAGGCTAGTAATATCCATTTTAGTGATGAGTCGGTTGATTAGGCGTCCCTACATTTGTTTGACTTCCCTTGCATGTCAACGAGGAGGGAGTCTTAACTACATCTTATCTTAGCCCCGCCGCCTAATTACGAGCCCCAGGAAGAGGACCTCCCTAATATTCCTCTGTAGTCCTAAATTCAGAAGTAGGACTAAGCTTGAGCTGGGATCTTAAGTCCTAATCCTCATTTCACTTTTTACAGCCGTGCAATCAAATTAGACTCCTGTCGGCCCAGGAACCTCTATTCTACATAGTTTCCTTAAAGAGAGAGCATGGGGGAGCCGTTTATTAGAGCAGAAAAAGCCGGAATCCATAATCTGCCTCCGTTATGTTTACCCCAGAGCCGGGAAAGGAGGATCCAGGAACCTGCCTTCTTCCTTAATCTGATCTTCTTAGAGGAGGAGCAGGGGAAATATGTCAAAAGTATATGTACATTGTACGTACGGAGATGCCTCACTTGAGAATACTTTCATTCAAATCCGACTCCTTAAAATAGGAGAGCGGCCGAGAAGGATGGCTTGAGCCGTATCAGTCTGTTCTCTGGCTCTAGCCCGATCCCAAGGCAATTCGCAATAGGCAGTGCAAAATACGAAGTCTGCCATCCAAGGAGTATCCACAAAAGACCTTTTACAGGATGACCAGGGCCTCAGCTCCCGCTCTACAATAGCCCAGAAAACAGCATATACTGGACGGGGTCCACATTCTGAGTAATGTCACGTTGCAAATTACTTTTTCCAGAGAAACGGCCGGACATAATGCACCCATCACATGCTAAATGTCAGCGGAAATAATAAGATGAGCTACGGAATTAGGCTGGGCCTGGGAAGGACGTCCTCTCTAAAGAATCAGAAATTCAAAAAAAGATACTTCGAGGAACTGAACTGTCTCCTGGTCAAGCTAATACAGATAATAATGTACATAGCGTCATGAAGCATAGGTCGAGCTCCATTCCGTAATACAATGTAATTGATTTCTGGCTTTCAAAAATAAGTATAATAAATGCTGAGTCCTTCCAGGAAAAACTCGAATCTGGTCCTGACTATAAGACCTAGTACCAGGTAAAACTTTAATAACGAACCAAATCTAACCTAACTTAAACTTAGCAGGAATGTATAAATGAGGAATATCTAAATGATCACCAATTAATTCAAAATCTCTCACCAATTAGACCAGATTTCCCCGCCAAGGTTTGACATATTGCAAATAAGATAATTTTAATTCCGTTAATTATTGTAAAACAAATAATATTTTGGTCATAATAAGTTTCATATGAATCGTCCGTCATTTGCTGTAATTTGTGAGGAAAGTTGCTTTAATTGGTGAGAGAATTTGAATTAATTGGTGATAGTTTAAATGGGAGCCAATATAATTTCGTACTTCAGAATCTACTCCCATTTCTTTTCGCTTGAATTTAATGTCGCATAAAAATTTTTCAGCTAAAACTATTAAACTAGCTACTAGTACATATACATACATATATGTGTATACATATCTACTGAAATGAAAGTTTTCGGTAGTCTAAACCTAAACAAATATTAATTGTAATATTAATACAATTTTTTAATATGCTTTATTAATATGTCTTCATGCTTACACGTTTAATGCAGCACAGTATTCCTGTTAAGTGGTTTTAATCCATAAGTCCGTATTTTTATATACGAAAATATTGCAAATTACAATAGTAGGTAGTCGCAGTATTTCCAGCTCAGCCTAACTCTCCGCTTTAGTTAAGTAGGTATTGCTTGCTCAAAGGCGGTTGTACGTATATTTGGACATAAATGAGTGTTCGTAGCTGCGTTCGTGTTCACTTTTATGCACTATGTTCCTGTATTCTTCCTACCCAAGAATTTTTCGCGCTTGGCAGGGAAGGTGCATCACGCTTTCAGCCCATTAAGAGGCACTCAGCGTAAAGTTTTGAAGCAATGATTCTGAACATGAAGGATTTTCGAAGTTTTTAGTCATATTACCTATCGGCTCGAGAAGTGATAGTCATTAGGCTCTTTCATGCGTTACTAAGATGAACTTACGAAATAACTTGCTCCAGATGCGAATCCAATATTCTGAGTCAGTCCTGACTTTATGAGCCGACAGTCGCTTAAAGAATTGAGGGACGATGATAATTATTGTTCTACATCGTAGCTCAGGCTACGAATCCTCCTGGTAATGTTTGATGGATTAGGACAGCTTGAGCCCAAGAGCCGAACCCTTCATATTGAGCCCAGAAAATAGTGTTAGTGTCCTGGTATTCGGAAGGCTGTAACCACATCAGAGGCAACAGTTGAGTGACGCACTTTGTAGTCAACCTCGTAGTTTCAATTTACGGAATTCGGAGAGTCTCACTTCCACGAGCTCTTAGCCGACTCATAATTCCGGCTCGTGAGGGTAACAAGTAGCGGATTAGGCTTCAGCCAGCCAGACAGCTCGACGCCTTCCACCCAACTGAGCCAGAGCCTCGACTCCTTCCTGCTTTCTCTGCCCCAACTTCAATGGGCCTCGAAAGCCAGAGCTAGGAGTAAGTGCGGGAGACAACTTTCCCGGCCCATTGTGAAGGCTTGGCTAGGTAGGGGAATTTGAGGCCCATTGCGTGCAAGTCCAAGATTGGGCACGGAATGGGAGGAAGGTACTTCAGTAAAATGCTGGATTTTGTACTATGTACTCACTGCGTGCTGAGGACTTTCCGGGGCCCTGTCCTGAATTTAAAGTTCCGGAAAGTAGGATTAAAAAATTTAGGCCGAGGGTGGTGAGTGCGGGTGGGAAAATTAGGCGGAGTGCCCGGCCGTACTTTAGGCAGTCAATGAAACTTTATGGGACTCTCCGCCCTGCCGCCGGCCCAACTTTCCAAAGGATCTGAAGAGAGAGTCCAGGGCCCTCAAGAACAGCTACTTTCTAGGAGAAGGCCCTCCTAAATTTGACTCAGATAAATTATTGCATTAAGTAATTTTCAGGATTGTAAGTGTAAGACAGTAAGTGCTTCCGGATTGAATTAGAGCTGTAAGTCTTTGAGTTGGCAATTGTGGACTGTACACGGGGCTACCTGGCAAAGGATTGTACCTTCTATTGCAATTGAGCTTGAGAAACAGGCACCTGGTTTAGTTTATACAGTAATTTGTAATTATCAGAGTATGAGGTGGCTAGCGCAGTCTCTAATGTATATGTGAAGCTATCTATAGTCTAAACTATAGTTAAACCGAGGCAAAGGGAGCGAACATTTGGGATTTGGGTTCCCTACATTTCGATAGAATGCCAAAGGGAAAAACCATTTGAAATATATACTACAGAGCACAAGAACGGACTTAAGCAAAGATGCCTGGGTGGGTCCGTTTATTGATACAAATTCCAAATATATAAAGTACAGTACACAGCACACCTACAAAATAAATACACATAAACATAAGTACGTCGTACAAACTGTTCAGCTCAATGAAGATGTAAGGCAATGCAAAGAACATCAATTGTACCATTTACGCGAGAGTAAACATAATGTGAAAACTTTCTACATACGCATATAATGTACATACACATACATATTTTGTATGTAGTACCAGTACCCATCACATAAATCTGCACCAATCATTCCATTTTCCTAAAGGAGTACAAAAAACACTTTTTGCACAGTGAATATCAATTCGGAAAAGCATTATTCCTTTCAAAATTCGAGAGTCCTATATCAAATGATTAGCATGTTGGAACAACCAGATTTTCAAATAAGTTGGTTGAAGGGATTCCTCCTATAATTAAGGGTTCGCTTATCCGGGTATATAATTCGAAACTGTGAAACATTAGAACTTGATAACTTATGTCTATGACCAAATGTAGTTAAGCTTCAAGTAATTGGCAGTCAATTTAACAAGCTGGAACTAATATTTGAAATTGTGAGACCTAGTGAAACGCTTATAACTTGTATAGCTCGATATTCCTAATAAATGTGTGCTGGGGAAAGTGGATGACGACGACATGTGAGGGCAGAAGAAAGCGGTCCGGTTTTCCTGACTCAAGTCAGCAAATACGGTTGAGAGAGACCAGGGTTAGGGTCAATGGAGGTTATGGATCCCCAATTGTAATTGGTTTCTCTCCCCTATAACTTCCATTAGGCTCAAGTATAGGGTCCTGGCCCTGGCTAAAAAGTGGAAACTTTCCAGTTAGTCCGCTCCCAGCCCATTTTTTAACGTCAATCCTTCATCGTTATCAGGGAGCTTCATATGAGCTTGAAGGGGGCATAGCCAAAGTACGCTTTCCCTATTACGAGAGGAGGCTCAGAAAGGCGGAGTGGCCTGCCTAATCTTAAATACGTTCCCAGCCAGTCCCAGGTTCAGGTTATTGACCACAAATCCTGTTTTCCCCCTTCACCTCAAAGTACGGCTCCCTTCAGTCAGGGGTAGCTCATGCAGGCTCAAGCAGGGGGCGGATTAGGATTATAATATATGATACAAAATAGGCTTGTCCTCCGCCACGGACTCTATTTACTTTCTCCAAACCACTTCGGCTGGCTCTAACTTTCGGAAGGAAACAATCCCGCCGGTTGGCTTTCGAGGCATTCGCTCTGGGCAAAAAGTCCAACACAGTAAACGGCCGCAGTACTACGTGGAAATGTGTTCATAAAATAAATATAGGAGTTTACTTCCACATATTTGATTGATTTGAAACATATATTACGCACGGAACTATGAGCTTCAGAAACATTAAATGCATTGGTTAATATATCCCGGGACTTAAAAATACTTTCTATGGACTATAATGAAAAATACCTACATCAAAAGGTGTTTTTGTACCATGACCATGAAGTCTTATACAACGGGATGCAGATCCTTAACTTGTCTTGAAAATGCAACGTGCGTCATTAACAATATACTATTATATTTAGTCCAGAACGCCCTATCTCTATAACACAGGACGAAAGAGAATTTGCACAAGCA
>JAQFZY010002524.1:0-11559 GCA_034696285.1 Hypogastrura burkilli
GTCAATATTTAACTTGTTAATAAAGATGTCCTCTAAATTCCAAAACCCCCCCCCCCCCCCCGAAACTGGGAGCTGGATACGCCCATGCCCGAAAGGGCAAATGAAAACTATCTCCATGTTAAAAAAATCTGGAAAAGTATATCCTTCTCTACCTTTTTCGCAAACACTCACCCATAAAAACTGAAACTTCTGGGTTTTGCTAACCTTTCCTTTGACGTTTCGCGCTAAGCGATGGGCTGGTTGCTCGAGTTAATAGTGTGAAATGTTCAAAACCTAACCTTCCAAAATAATAGCATCATTTGTTGAGCAAAACCAAAACAAGAAATTGTCAGTCGTATGCGGGTGTAGTGGATGTAACGATGGTAGATTTTATAGAGGCAGTGTTTCGCAAAATGCGGTTTCCAAATAATTGCAGATTTAATTAATTATAAGTGTTTCAACATGTCGGCGTGAGACGCCCGCCCGCTAGTGTCATTGTATTGAATTCTTAAATCTGAGAACGGCGAAGGACAGGAGTCAGTGACAAGCGAATTGTACAACACAAGTAACGACCGCGCCTTCGGCTCGCATATTGAACCTTCGCACGCGGCTCCGAGACAGGACACACAAACTAATTAAGTACCTACGAATTGTGATGCTAGTCGTTGCAGGGAAGATATAGGAACAATTAAGACAGAAAATAGAAAACAGGACGTAGATCGTGTACTTTAACTGTCTTTCCAACTTCAGACCATCTTCAGAGTTAGGTAATCGATTTATTTATTAACGAAACATTTGTACTAATTCGTTCCCAGTGTAGAGACAACCTCGCTAAGCGGCGGAGCCGCGTGCGCAAGTATAAGACACGAGCCGAAGGTGAGGTCGTTCCTTGTAAATGCTAAAATTGCAATTCCAACTAACTCATCAATGATCCAATAAGTTATGAACAAAAAAGTACATTAATTTATGTTATTTGTTGTATCCGACCGTGACAAAATAGAGTTTGGTTTCGTTAAAAGGACTTAATAGGAAAAAAGAATGCGAACTACCAAATCAAGTTCAGTCTACACACTTTTTTGATTTCGGAACATACAACATATATGTACTTATAAAAGAATATGGCTTTTAGGAAACTCACAAAGAAGGCACATGTGCTGCCTCATGTTGAATCCATTCATATCCGTAAGGGTAATATATTGCGTGACGTTAGTCTTTGTCCTTGCTGCGACCTCACGAACTTTTTCCAAACCAGCTTCATATTGGTAGCTAGTGTATCGCTTCAGTTGTTCAAACTTCCCTGCCACTACGTATTTCCGAATGTGCCATTTCCCAAAGGAGGTTTCGAGTACTAGAGACAACGACAACATAGGAATTAGACCAATATTGAGTCCAATATTCTATTTATTTATTTATTTCTTACTTGGCCTGTTCTCCTTGTCGGTGCCGTCGAGCGAGAAGGGAAATGCTTTACGCAGATTTATTATTTCCTTGTCTTCAAGTATATGGTCAATCCCGTTCTCCTTCCTCCATTTGAGTGACTACAAGGAGATTTTACCTTTTGTTATTGTGTACAAGTATTCTTTCAATATACCTCCTTGATGCTTGTCCATATAATTTTTTCAGAATCTACTTGGATATCAAGGCTAATTGCCTCTGGATTTTATTTAACAATAAAAAGTAACATCAGTAGCAATATAACTACATAATTTAAAAATATTGATATTTCGAGTACCTAAGCCAAAAGCATAAAAAGTTAAAACGTGGGTTTCATGTTTCGAGCCAGAAACGCAGGCTCTCGTCATATTATTTCACTGAAATGGTTACTGTAATAACTACGGGATTTTTCTTAATTTGAAAGAAATACTACCCAAATGTCCTTACATCTTCCAGCATTGCTTTAGCCTTCCCCAAGTCTAACTTTTTTGCTGAAATAGTAATAGACTCAAATTATGTACGGAATTATTTATTGTGCTTATAGCTCTATGCTTCTTTAAAGTATGCACATAAATATTACCTCTTAGCCACGGAATTAGATAAGAGTCCGACCTCTGATAGTCCAAATACAAAATATCTTTTACCATTTCTGAAAACTGTAAATAAAATATTTAGCGTTTTTTGAATTTTTGATGTGAACTGGATTTGGAATAAATACCTTAGCTAGAGCTTCATTTTCTTCCGGTGTGTATTGTGGACTATTATTGGCTACTGTGTTGTCCACACAAAGCGCCAAGGCGCTCAGGCCAATAATGAATACAATACCCCTCATCACACGACTGTTATTATTGTCTCGGGTTTCTTGAAAATGATACTGTGATTCTGATTCAAAGACTCCACTGAAGTAAGGGCCATGGAAATAATCTCATTATACATATAAGAAGGATGGGAGGTGTTATACAAGCTCCTATTATGACCACTTAGTTATTTATACGATAGAGGAAAGATCATAATTTATTGCAGCAGAAGCTTGTTTCCTTATGTCTGAGTCAAGTTGGTCATATAAGGAAATCACCGGCCTACCTCGTCCAGATGTACTCAAGCTGAGTACTTGTCAAGTCTATGTAGATACGTCGACCGCCTTGGGAATTATTTTAACCAGACCTGCGATAACGCGGAATCAGCAGCAACATTTTCGAAGGATTTCTACTGTACACGTGCCATTGGCGATAATTTATTGAATTGAAACATTATGGCACGCGTACGCTAAGAATATTACGAAAATGTAGCTGCTGATTCCGCGTTATCCCAGGGCTTGTTGAAGTAAATAAAATTTCCGCAATTTTGAACTCCATCTAGGAATAAACGTTACCAAATAATCCGTTCTACAATTAACCAAACCAACAAATCAAATCCATTTAGTAATTAAAATCATATCCTAGCAACATATTTATGAGCTTCCCAAAAAGTTCAAAGACCGCCTAACTTTAATGCGTAGAAAAAGTTAGGTCAATACAAATATCAAGTTCGATCTTGGGATTTTTTGGGTCAGGAGGTCAGTGACTTAAGGGCCAAAAACATGGCCCCTAGCACCGTATTTTTTAGACTTTTTGATAATTTCCGAAAATCCTATAGCGATTTGTCAACACTTTTAATTACTCCATGGTCCATAACAACCAGGACCAGAATTATTCAATCTATTTGACTTGACATGCCGCTCAACCCAAGCAGAACTATACGTGGTCCAGGCCATCTCCTCTGGAACCTGGAAATACTGTACAGATTCGAATGAGAGATACATTAAAATTGTCCTAATTTTTGCGAAAATTATTCGCCCTAATCAAAATGTGACTTTTTTGGGAAAAAAAATTTACCCCTGGTAGGAATCGAACTCGAGACCGTTTGCCAACGGGTCGGCAGCATGGGGTCGGGTGGCTGTGTTAGGGGCCAGGCATGGGAAGAATGCTCTTGCGCACTGGCCAGGCATAGAGTCACGCGCGTCTGTGTGGGTACGGCTGCACGGAGGCAGGTGCATGTGCTGGGTGCTTGGCCCAGCCAATCATGTTCGCGCGGGTCAGCGGTGCTGAGTTCAAATTATTTAAGGCGATCGAGCTCGGAAGGTTCGGAAACTTGCCAGAAACATTGATTTGAAGTTAGGTTAGGTTCAGAAACTTGCCGGAAACACTAATTTTAAGTTAGGTTGGGTTGGGATACTTGCCGGAAACATTAATTTTAAATTAGATTAGGTTAGGAAACTTTCGGAAACTTTCCAAAAACATTGATTTTAAGTCAGCTTAGGCTCTGGACAAACTGATGGTGCCGACAGGTCCGAATAAGATTTTTTTGAGACAATAGCAATCGGATCGGATTTAGACGGCATAGTTGTGCCGGCGGTACTGAATTCGATTTCCTTGAGGCTATTATTGTAGGATCGGGTTATAACGAGCAAAACGGTACCTACCCCAAGAGTTACCGCTAATTCGGTCTCTCGGGTTTCCGTTCAGCCCATTGACCCTGGATCATTAGATTGGGTAACGTGCAAGTGTGAAATATCAAAATGACCTCCAGGAGGTCACCCACGGCCAACCCGAGCACATCATGTCATATCAAACATGAGTACATCTGACAAACCAGTTTCTGGTGACCCCGTGACCCAGGGGTGGCCCGCAATGGTCGCCCAAAGTCAAATTTAGTTAGCATAGGATTCTGATGCCCCAGGCTAAGTAGAGCGATACTCTAGGTAAAATGTTTTGACTTTGTCCTTTAAGGGTCATGTAGCGAGCTTGATGTGTTATCGTTATCCAACTTGAACTTTTGTCGATCGAGTTTTCCCCATCGTTTTGTTCCTTGCCTCAACAAAATTCCGGATGGCAGTTTAAGCATGACGGTCATAGACTTGTCGAATATGATGGCTATTCAAGTAAGTTCTCTAGCAATCGAAGAATTTACTTAACTTTTTTATTTTTCACTGATTTGTTTAAAATAGTAGATCAGCATCATCCACCGGGGATAATATAGTGATTTAGGAAATACGTCAGTTACATAAATAAGCGGTAAGGGAACGTCCATAAATTATGTAACGCAAAAGAGGGGAAGGAGTGTTATGAAACTCGCGTTACGGTTGTGTTACAGAGAGGGAGGGGGGGGGGGGCTTAAGTCGTTGCGTTACGTAACAAGCATTTTCACTCTTTTTCATAGAGTTGTTTAGTATTCAAGTTTTGAACACATTAAAGTACATACAGTAAAACGTGCATGGGAAACCAAAAGCTACAGGGAAACAGGAAAGAGAGACCCTAAAACTAAATATTATTATCCCAAACCCAAACCCCAAGTTAGCCCGAGCCGTGAAATGGTCATTTATACCTATCCAGGTTTGTCGAAAAGACTGAAATTAAGTATGTATTCAATGAGTGCGAGTGATAGGCAAGTCAAAATAAAAAAAAAACTAAAATGGGTTTCGGCACCTCATACCTTTACTTCACCGTTCCTATTTTCTCTCTTGTTATAAGTTCAGAAGGAAAGGCAGCAGCCACAAAATTATAAACCTAGAATAGCATTTGTATCCACCTCCGCGTAAACATATAAGCTGATAGAATTAAGAAACTTCACGCTAATTTTTTCCGTGAGTTTCGAAAAACGAACAAAAATATTTCGAATGCACAATGTGCTTTTTTTTTGGAAGAGTTACGTAACACATGGGGGTTGGAGGGGGGTCTTTACCTTGCGTTACGCTTGTGCTACAGGGGGGTCTTTACATTGCGCTACGCCTGTGTTACAGGGGGGGGGTTCTTTACCTTGCGTTACGCTTGTTTTACAGGGGGGGTGTTGTTTACCTTGCGTTACGCTTGTTTTACAGGGGGTGTTCTTTACCTTGCGTTACGCCTGTGTTACACGAGGGGTTCTGAAAGCCGGTGATTTTGCGTTACATAATATATGGACGTTCCCTAATATGCAGAGACTGTAATAATAATAATGGCACAGCGTAAAAACCTATACTAGATTTTTTTTTTAGAAAAGATGTGGGATTTAAAATTAAACATAAGAGTAGCTTGCATAGGGCTGTCGGCTCTCTTTTCATGGAGTATTTATTAATATGTTATTTAAATACGTAAAATGAAAGTATAATAAAATGTTTAATGTATATTAAAATCAATCCAAAGACGTGTAGACATATCCGGACTTTATTGATAAGTAATAGATGGGCAACGGAAACACTAGTTAACAGTCTGTATCAAAGTAACCAGCCGCTCTCCAAATATCATCTATATATGCTCTCGTCCGCGTGTAGATACCTTGGCAATTTAGGTTTGGTCTGAAATCTTTCTTTTTTCCATTGACGATCGTGTTAAAGCTCACGAGGCCAACCTGGAAGTTACGAGTTTCTTCTAAGCATGTGTCAACAATTGAAGTTTTAATACCGTTAAAAATTTTGTGTACCTGTACGTATTTATTGTTGTTGTTAAAGAACAGCGGGCCTGAAAGTATTCAAGAAAGTATTGATTTTGGTGAGCACATATTCACTTAAGTTCTTAGAGAGAATATAGGAAGATTTACCGCCACTGTCTCCACCTCCCTGCTGAGCAACTCGTTTAGGATTGTGGTCATCGTAAATGCGGGCACAGATTTGGCCCAGATTCAGGCTATCGCACTCGCACTCGTTGTTAGGAAACGTAACTCCCTTCAGCAGTCAAAATTGGCAAGCTTATAAAAACTTAATATCCTACACGTTTGTCAACAGCAAACAGCTGACGCCTTACATACAAGTTGCCAGGGCGCATAGCTATACTGTACTACCATTAACCATACCTGAGTTATACCTTTACTGGCAATGTATTGAATTGTATTATTATATATATATATAAAATCCAACAAGCCCCGCGCTAGCACGGAATCAGCAACTACATTTTCTAAGAATTTCTAGCGCACGCGTGCCACTGGCGATAATTTATTGAATTGAAAAAGTATGGCACTCGTAGGCTAGAAATTTTTAGAAAATGTAGTTGCTGATTCTGCGTTAGCGTGGGGCTTGCTGGCAAGTCAAAGTACAATATTTTCCGAAATTTGGAACTCCGTCTAGAGAATAATGTGATCAAATAATTCGTACTGCAATTAACCAAACCAACAAATCAAATTCATTAGTAATTGAAATCATGTGCGAGTAGAATACTTATGAGTTTCCCAAGTGCAAAGACCGCCTAACTCGAATCCTTAGAAAAAGTTATAAGATACTTTTGATTTGGTCATACCTAAGAGTGCCACCACAAAGTCAGTTTTTTTCGCCCTGTGAATTCCAATTTACATATTACACGTCACAAAGGCATGCAAAAATGATCAGAGAAGGGAAAGGATCGCCTTAGGTTAACAACTTTGCCACTTTTGCATCATGCTATGTATATTACGCGCGCTTGTGTAGTTTTATTTTAAGTCAAACATTCGCCACGCATCCATATGGGTGATGGGCCTTTTAGTTGTAACAGGGAGCCGAGCCGAAGTTCGTTCGGTGACTACTTTCAACAACGTATTTTCAACGGTAACTACACACATAATAAGTTTTTCTAGAGGATTGAAGAAGTATTACCTATGTATTCACTACGAATTGCCACAACATACAACACCCTAAGTATTTAACGACACAGACGAACCGCATTTCAGTTGAATTTGATTTTATACCAACCACATACAGAGAAAAATGGGTAAAGTGCGAATTAGCGAGGTGTCCTGACAACAACGGTTTCCGGGCGTTGCCAACTGTTTACAGAAATGTTTGCATACATACACAAATGTCACATAGGTAGGTACAAATAAATATATATGTATATAGCCGTACACGTTATCGTTTTATTAATAAGATTGCGCTATGTACGTCTATGTATATATATTTGTGTGTTTATTTATTTGTACCTACGACATTAACTTACATTACGTATGTTTATCACACTTAATTAAGTATGTTTGTTGAATGTGTGTATGCAAACATTTCTGTCAACAGTTGCCAATGCCCGGAAACCGTTGTTGTTAGGTGCCCTCGCTAATTGCCACTTCACCCATTTTCCTCTTTATGTTGGTAGAAAATCAAACTCAACTGAAATGTTTGTTGCTAAATACTTTAAGGTGCTGCTCAGCGGCTCGGCTTGCAGTTACTTCTAAAAGGTACCCCCAGCATTGTGGGAGGCGTACGTTATACTTTTAACTGCACACGCGCGTACTATACATAGTATGACCTCCTTTCCTTTCTCTTATCGTTACTCGAATACAGTACGTCGTTGCTTGTAACTTTTGTAATCCCATTATTGCCGATGAGAGATAATAGTGGGAATGTACAAAACGAGGAAAACTGACTTTGTGGTCATTGTGGTGGCACTCTTAGGTCTGTCTACACCAAAAAAAATTTCAAAGCATTCAAGTTAGGCGGTCTTTGCACTTGGCAAACTCATTTCATTTACTAATGCATTTGATTTGTTGGCTTGGTTAATTGTAGTACGGATTATTTAGTAAGATTTTTCTCTAGACTAGATAGAGTTCAAAATTGCGAAAAATAATTTGCTCTGACTAGCCAACAAGCCCCGCGCTTACGCGGAATCAGCAGCTACGTTTCTAAACATTTCTAGCGTACGCGTGCCATAATATTTAAGTTCAATACATTTTCGCCAATGGCACGTGTACGCTAGAAATGTTTAGAAAATGTAGTTGCTGATTCCGCGTTAGCGCGGGGCTTGTTGGCTTTGAGTATTAAATATGGAAGTATACTATTAAATATTAGGATTTTTTTTTGGACAGCCAAACAAGCCCGCGCAAAAAAAACATTTTGTATACAAATTATTTTATGGTACCTGGACCATGGGTACGTTTGTTTTACTGGATCTGCTTATAACGGTAACGAATTTACTCTATAAATCATTCGAAGACGGAGTTATTTGTTCCGCGGTTGCGCGGGCATGTTTGGATTAGGGAATTATTAATTCGGGTTGGAATTCTTACCTGCGCATGTTGGAGCCTGGTAGTTGTGTCTCGTATGTTGTATTTTCCAAATCCAATGAGTTCTACGGGCTGCCTCTCATAGGATCCTCGGCCAATGCAAATTGTTCCAGGACCACCAGCTGGAAATGTTATTGGGCGGTCGAGGCGAAAGACGACAAAGTCGTTTTCATAACTTTTTTCAGGGTGATAGTGCCTGCAATTAGTGGAGTATTTGGATAGTTTTCTGGGAGTATGTTGATACATATAAATATACACATAGATAAAATCCAATGTATGGAATATTTATCAAGGGATAAATATCACCGCGATGATAATGGTGCACTATCACTTTCTAGTCCATCTATTCACTAATAAAATGTATTAAAATTTATAAAATTTATTGAACTGAAAAATAGAGTTGGGGCGCATTAAGATTGACAATTAAAACTATGTCCCTTTACTTGATTAGGCTGCGGCCATGTCAATAAATCCTATGATGATGATGATTAACTCACAACGCGCTATGGGATTCTCACCATCTAATTTAACTGTTATTTTCTGGTTAATATTGGTTTGAATTTCTGAGCATGTCTACCATTTTTGGCGGTGTTTATTATTTACATCAATAATTCAATCATCAGTTTTTAACATTTTTTTTCGTTTCTCAATTTTTTGTGAATTTTTTTTCAATTACTTTTTACCAGGAACTATTGGCCAATCACCATCTCATTTAACAAGTAGTTTTATTAATAGTAGTGCATTTTGGGGTTAGCTTTTAATTTTGGCATATCTCCTGTTTAAAGTCTATATCTCACGTTTTATTGTTTGTCACTGTTTTCCAACACACAATTTCTCTTATTTTTAAACTCCTTCACACATTTGATTTTTTTCCCCATTTTTGCCAGTTTTGTCACTAAACGATAAAAGGAGGAAACAAATAATGTCCAAAGTGATAGTCAATCCAAACACTGATAAAATCCTTACCCTATATTAGAACGATTCGTCCAGACCCGCTTCTGAACTCCGGCCTCATTTGGATTCCCAATATCTGAGGCTCCGACCCAAAACTCAGCATATGTGCCCTTAGCCTCAATGGAATTAACACAATGCGCAGCCGTCAGCACATTCTATGTATATAGTAGTTCCGTTATAATAGGTACTTTAAACTGTCTTCATATTGAGATGTAAATAGGTTTCATAATGTGGCAGAACCAACCATGTTATTGATGAGGGATCCTCCGCAAATAATTCTGTTTCTATTGTTTATCTATAATGTAATAGATTATAGATATTGGAATTATTATAATACGCAGGCTAACTATATACGGGGCGGCCTAATTTGTGGGGTCCACATTTTAATTCGGACTTGTTTTGTTACAAGTTATATTTATTAATGACAATTAATAACTCAAGCACGCCGAGAAAGTGGCGGGGAACGTACACCTAAATTGCATCCATGTCGTACTTATCAGTACAAGGAATTACCTGGGTGGGCATGGGGCTACGATATATTATTGGAAAATTTTGGATATCCAGTTGTCAAATATTTATTTAGACCGCTTTCTAAAGATTCTACTTTTTTCCTACACTGTATTTACTAATCTAGATACAATGTCAAGTATAGCATTTTTGATCATTCCCAACAGATAGGAATTGGGAGGAAGGCTGCCTGGCGCTAACCAAAGAGTCACAAAGTTATAGGAGAGATTGTGACCGCTCTATATATAACGTGATGTAAAATGGGAGCTTGCTATTGGCTAGGCTCAAAGATTTGGGTCGCCTAGCCAATAGCAGGATCCAATTCGTCATCACATGATTTACAGAATTGGTCTCAACAGGCCAAATACACTTTACGTGTCTTCTACTCTAATCGCCTTGTCCCCTGTTCATGCCCCAAATAGCTACCACAGCATAAAGAATATAAACCTTACGTCGACAATGGCGACCATAAAATTGTGCCGTTGCACGGCCTAATTTGGTCTTCCTCCTTGGTTATAGATCCTTGCCTCGTCCCGTTGGACTTCATTCCCACTTATTGACAGCGTCTTATTTGTTTCCTTAATTTCAAACAGATCATTCTCCAATATTATGGGAAAATAGTACAATTGTAGTTAATAGTAATTTACATGTGTGTCCGTATCTTCGGCTCGTAATCCATATGAAAGTCCTACTACAAAGACAAAGGGTATCAAAAGGAAAACCTTAGAACTGGTACCACTCATAATTGGTTCCAATGAATTTTTTTGACGTTTCTCCTCTCCCAATCCAAATACCAAGGCAGATCCAACAACAATTTTCTCAAGCAAATATACTCTGGTATCAGTAGTGCAAGGGGAAATGCTGATGATGGTGAGGAAACCAAGAAGCACTGATTCATACCTTTTCTTCAATAAATTGAAAATGAAAAAGACACAGGGTTGATTTGAAATTTAGTTATGCATTAGCACAGAGCGTTTCTATTTTTTGTTGGCACTTTGTATTAGTATTATTTAATCCTGCGTGCGGTTGTGTTTTGCGATTGATTATTTATGACTGATTTGACCTACATTCTAGCACTGGAAAATATTACAGGGAGCCCGCCTATGTACGATAACATAGACATGGTCTAAAACGCTACACAGATTTTGAAGATTTATTCGCAATCTTAACAAACTATATGGTTATGGTTCAAGTTTTCAGTTAGGTCGAGCGAATTTTTGTTACCTAACCTAATTTAGATTAATAAAACCATATTAACCCTACGACATGAATTTCGGAATTTCTCTTCCACGCGGACTCAGTTTAGGCAAACGCGAAACGATAGCTTTTTCTATATATGTATTATATATTTGTATTTGCATGTGCGGGCGCGGAGGAAGTCTTTGGAATAATAGCATAGTATATGTTTGCATGGGCCGAATTTGTCGCATGTGCGGGCGCGGAGGAAGTCTTTGGAATAATAGCATAGTATATGTTTGCATGGGCCGAATTTGTCGCCTCTCCGCGCATGCGCATCCACGTCTTGAGGCAACAATTTTTCTTAAAGCCCCAGAACTTCTCGCTTCAAAACATATTAGTTATACCCGCGTCCTTACATGTAAGACTTTTTGTAAATTAAAAAAAAATGCACCCTGGAAAAAGTGCAGAATTCCCTGAGCGGATGTGCCCTACAAAGAAAGAAACAAGTTTTATCCGTCGTTTATGCTAAAA
>JAQFZY010002525.1:0-11554 GCA_034696285.1 Hypogastrura burkilli
CACACGCGAACGTGCCAGGCATATAAAATGTATACAAATACATAGTGTCATTTTACTATGCATTCCGTGGCCAAGTTGGATGCTTAAATCCCCATACTGTATTTTAGATGTAAAATGGGAGGTTTACAATACCATACTGCATTTTAGCGGCAAAATTCTAATAAAATTTTGTAGCCCGCGCACTGGACGCCGTTGTCCCTGCGCAGACGAGCTGAATACGCATGTCTGGTTGGGAACGCACGCATAACTTGCTCTTATTTCTTACTCCAAATTCCATCACCTTTTTAGTGTAGGACACCAAGAACGACATCGTAGCATTTCCCTACCACAACATCGCAAATCACAACGGGACTCCTTCGGGAAGGCCCCAGAACCTGAAACTTTGTTGCTCCGATAAGGATCGCTTCAGGCCAACAGAAAAGTACCGTAGAACGGGATAAGGCACATGCTAAAAAAGTTGTAGCGGAATCGTTTTCCAATCTCTCTCCAAAAGTTCAACGGTGTTCTTCATCTCTGGAAAGCATGAGGGTATGACTTGACATACTTTCCACTAATTATTATGAAATAGGTCTAAAGTTTCCATTTTCCCCAGGATTTCCCAAAGGAATATAACGGTAAAGACGCCGTATGACGAACAGGACTGGGAAGGCGTAAACATTGGCGTCCCTGAGAACGTGCAAATTTTGCTCTCGTCGGCTGACAATTGTCACGTAAGACGACGTAATACAGAGGTACGGAAACTCCAGTACTCCATATAATGTGCGTATGAGTCACAAGGGGAGGATCGTACTGTAAAAGGAAAGCTGTAGAACTTACAGTTAAATCATATACAGGATTACTCCAATCAATCCCAACCCTTTGTTTATATTCTGTCTAGCAGGGAATTTAGAGTGTTATCAAAAAATGAAATGGGACCAATAAATCAACCTTTGGAGTTTCCTCAGGATTCATTTAAAGTATAGTAGCACGTTCTAGTCATATGTATGTATTAGGCAGGGATTTAAATGTATTTTGGAAAAGTGAGAGTTTTCTCAAATATTTTATACGGCCAGGGGCTCATAGTTATTATAATGGATTCAATATTCAGCCAGAGCCTTAAGAACTTTTCGGCAAGTTCATCTCTAATTCATTCAGCAAGAATCGTAGCTAACTTGTGGCTGGTAGTTAGAAATGCCGAAATCCACAGAAGGGAATCTGGGTCACCGGCAGGATCTCTACAAAGGGAAAGATGGAATTTGAACTTAGGTGGTTCTGTGGATGGCACATGGAACGTGAGTGGAAAATCTTATTGCATTTCAGATCAAAATTGTTGCTTTTACGATTGCCTACCTAGCGCTGGCAGCTCCCAGGGAATAACGGTACTATACTTTGTAGAATTCATGGCTTGCACAATCAGCCGGGCTACGTGCTTCCATGCCTGATCTAGTCACATCTTGGGATCTTGCGAAACGGATTCCTGTACGGTCTGAATTGGGAAAATGTATATTCAAATTGACTTATCCTAATTCCTAATAGTCCAATAGACTTATCCACGGTATAGCGATACCATTTTCGCATTTTTAAAAGGAATGCTCCTACTCATGCGCTGCGACATGCCCGGAGGCCAAAGTTAGGTTTGTTGAGCAAAACGCCATCTATCGGTAAAGTCAGAATAAGGAATGCAGCGGTCTCTCATTTTTTAAAGAAAGTTTGTCTTATTTTTAGGGCATAGAAAATATACATGTAATTCCTGGATCTCACAGCGTAAATAAAGTTGGTTCCAATAAAAAATAAAATAATTTTTGTTGCTCAACAAACCAAAGTTAGGTTAGTTAACTTAAGCTAGATTAGAGTATATTTATTTATTGAATTGTATGCATTGATCAATGCCCGCTGAAACAGCTATTGATAGCTGTTTCAGCGGGCAGTCAATATTGTTCGGATTCAGTATTTCGTTTGCTAAAAGTTACGGTGCTAAAAACTTTACTTTTTGGCTTCAGATAAAGTGTAGTTTTCATACATTTTCGTACTCACTTTCCGTACCTGTTCAGAACTCGCGTTTATATAAACGTGCGACTACTCTAGATAAGGCTTGTCGCCTGGAGAATCTAGCCTTCGAATCCGAATTAAATTAGTATCCCTGATTTACCAATTACCAACCTTTAACCCGTCCCATTTTACCTACGTCCTACTCCTCAGCCTAGGCAGATGGTTCTTTGTTATTATTTGGCAATAGCTAAAAGTACCTCGAAAATGTAGGCTGATTTATGCTACGAGGACATGTGCTTTTTGCATGGTGGGTTCTTTTCCTATACGTCCACAGGTTCCGCAGAACTTCGTATCGTAGCCCTCTAAATACATTTCACCACACCCCCCATGCAATCAGGCCTCTGGATCTCCGAAATAAAAGCAATATTTAAGGATCCATACGTGGGAGAAAATTAGTAATGAGACTTGTGATTTCCAAGAAAACCTTGAAATTTGAAATCAAGGTAAAGTCCGATCCGTATCAGATAATGGATGAAATAGGGTTTAATTCGGAGATCAGTAGGCCCGATACTGTCTGGTTGGTCCACTTGAGTCGTTGAGTCCTATGGCCCCCTGACGGATAGCCTTGGAATTTAAAAATTAATTTAAGAGCGGATTTTGAAATACCTGCCACACTTGGCTAAATGTAGCGGACCTTCATACTAATAGTAATTACAATATTTATGATTGATTGATTGATATGGATTAAGCATCAAAATGGAAAATGTTGGGGGGTATTGGATCAAAATTTTAGAGCGTTAGTATGGGAAATGTGTGATTGTATATTGTATATATATGATTGCCGGATGTAGGTACCTAGTCAGTCGTTCAGCTCATTTTGAAATATCAGATCGACAGATCAATCACTAACGTAGACTTTTGATTTCTGACAGGAGATCATAATTTAGTAAGTAGAAGATTGTCACAAAAAAAGAGGAGATTGACAGAAAGGTGAAGAGTCAAAAGAATGCATTTATCCCCGACTTTGAACTTGATCAAGTGGCTAAGGCGAGGTCAGACGACAGATCCGCCTCGGCAGTCACCTATTTTATAACCTTGTGTTTGTATTTACCATTGCTAAGCGTTTATAGTACATTTTTGTATACGTAGGACTATATTTTCTTTTTTTTTAAGCTAGGTATCAATTCTAAGCCCGTTAATTTTTGTATGCTTGCTGCCCAACACTATGGAAATGAATGAGCCAGTCTATATGTTAACTGTTAACGAAAGAATATGATTCGGATCGGGTATGGAATATGGATTGGGTATGAGTCCCTCAATTTGCCAGTTCTACCACTTGCCAATTTCGGTAAAATGCTTCTAAATGGTACCAAAAAATTACATTCTTACTATAAAACGCTGCTTCTTGCGATATACACTAGTACATACTACATATTTTTGTTCCTCATAAAGGTTAGATTAGGTTAGTTTATAAGTTATACACGTTATATGATGTTAACTGTTGCGTTAGTAGAATACATAAATAGTTGTCTAATAGGTTTAACGTCACTTGCGCTTGCGTGAAGAGCTAGATTTGTTAAAATTCAAAAATTAGTACCTATTAAAAAAAAAAAAAACATTTTCCCGTCCTTTCCTGATTGCGCCTGCGCGCAGAAGGAATGGTACACATACGTAGATGCAAGTTACTATACTTCTTGCCGAAATTGTTTGGTGCACTTGCTGAAAACTGCCAGCTGAGATCTGAGATACGACGCATTTGAATTGCAATCACTGAAAGTATACTTAATTCCGATTCCGTCCGTACTTGTACCCTTGGCCTTGCAATTTCAAAGTTCAATATGTACGAGTCCCACAATTACTCTCTCTAGGCACCAAGCCCAGCACCCAGTTCCGAAAACCTGTTGCGATATCCCACTTTTTATATAAATCAAAACAATTTAGTAATTCCTAATCCAGTCCTCTCGTTATTCATGCAGAGATCACGGATTTTTCAGAATCGGAAGATACGGATCAAAATCGTCACTTCCAGTAGTCGGAAAAGCTATGCATGCAGTGGGACCCCGATAGGGGTACCTAATTTTTAAACAAAAGAAGGTGGGAGCTAGGGAACAAAGGCTGGTATCAAGTGGGATGTGGCAGGTGCCCCAGAAGAAGAAGGAGGCTTCGAGCTACAAGAAAATTGGAGCTGGATCACACAATTTTCGAAATCAGCCCCTTCTCATCCATTATGCATGATCGTGGTCTACCTCATCGGGCTGGAGCTCCGGCTTCGTATAAATAGTCCGCCAAGTCCAACTAAATCTTCAGTTGACTTCAACTGTTCAGCCTTAGAACAACTAAAACCAGCTCTGAGCCTAACAAGCTTCGAGACACAATTGTCCTAAAGACTTTAAATTTGCAGTACCAACTTCACGGTCACTTACACGGTCATCATGGTCCTCATAGCACTTTCATGGTCAACGGGCGTTTTGCTCGGAGTCCTCGTCCTGGTCTTGACCCTCATCTTCAATGACATTAAGCGAAAAGGTAAGGCATTTGATTAAAAAAAAAAACATTCAGCCAAACAAGATAATTTTTTCCTGTCCAATAACCTTAACCTAACCTAAGAACAGTAGCTTAACGTAATATCGATGGAGTTAACCAAACTTCACCTTGATTCAATTGAATTATCGATTTACATTTTGAGTTTCCCGGCTAAATCATATTTATCTCCTCCGGTACCAAATTACTATCCAATCAGGAAGCAGTATTTTAATTCCAACTATTTCTCCGTACAGATAGCCGAAAGGAAGCTCCAGGCCCTCGCCAGTGGCCCCTTATCGGATGCATTCCCTTCATGGCCAAGTACCCGAACCCTGTGGACGCCTTCTCGGCCCTTAACAAGACGTACGGTGATATTGTGACACTGAAACTTGGGCCACTCAATACCATGGTCGTCTCTGGCCTTGACAACTTGCGCCAGATCCTTGTAACCCGAGCCCAGTTCTTTGATTCTCGTCCTGGATTCCAGCGCTACCACATGCTATTTGAGAATAACAAGGATAATTGTAAGCATCTATTTCAAATGAATACTCCCAGCATTTCAGCGCAATTTCGAACTTGGAACTTATTGAATTGTTTTCCTCAACAGCAATGGCCTTCTCTGATTGGTCAGAAGGACTCCGTAAAAAGCGGGAAATGATTGGTCATCACACGTTCCCCAAAGTTGCCTCCAGCTTCTTTGCCAATTTCAACGGTGTGGCTTCCACTGAAATCGGTTCCATGATGGAGACGCTGAAAACCAACTCAGCCACTTCTGACACTGTATGCCTCAAGCCGCTCTTCCTCCAATCCACCTTCAAGATCTTCATGAAATATTTCTGCAACTTGGACATCACGCCGGCCAACCAGGCCGAAGCCGACACAGTTATCCAAGCCTTTGACGACGTGTTCCAAGAAGTTAATGCCTCCTGCGTCGGGGACCTCTTTCCCATCCTCATGCCCATCTGCGGTAAATCCCATCTTCCGGCCTTTGGTCATGTTATCCGGGAATTCACAATGAAGCAGTGCGTGGAGCCCCGCCTGGCCTCCATGAGCTCGGACCTCAACAATAACGAAGAGGCCAAGCCCGCCGTTACGGACCTACTTGGTGAGTTCCTGACCAACGTTGGCAAGTCTGAAGACATGACGCTCCATGGAGCCCTCTTCGCCCTCGAGGACATTTTTGGGGGTCATTCCGCCATTTCCAACTTTCTTACAACGGTCATAGTCTTCCTGGCCCGAAACCCCGCCGCCCAGCGCAAGGTCCGAGAAGAAGTACAGGCTGTCTATGGGTCTGGCCCAATTACGCTGGACCGGAAGCTGCCATACGCTGAAAGTGTGGTTTGGGAATCCGCCCGGTCTCTCTCTTCTCCACTCGTACCACACGTAGCCAATCAGGACACACACCTTGGAGGTAAGCCCCGGGCAATATTACAATTGGGAATTATTATACAGGAGAAAGTCTGTCTGGGTCAAACTTACATTCAGGTCAGGTCATGCATTTAGTCATGAGGGGAAAGCTAGCCCAGATTTGGCTGGGGGCAAGATTTAGGACGACAAGTTTTTTTCCTTGACGTGACCCAGATTCGCTCAGCTCACAACCTACAGATGTACCAATATACTCAACAGAAATTTTTTTATTTACTCCACAGATTTCCCTGTCAAGAAAGGAACAGTCTTCTTCCTCAACAATGTTGACCTCAACTTTTCCGAAGAGCTCTGGACCGAGCCGCAAGCCTTTAAGCCTGAGCGCTTCCTGACCGAAGAAGGGCGCGTGCTCAAGCCTGACCATTTCTTCCCATTCGGAACCGGGCGCCGCTCATGCCTTGGCTTCAAGATGCTCCTGTATACTTCCATGCTCACCGTGGCCAACCTCTGCTCCAACTTTGAAATCGGGCTCGACAGCACTGAAAAATACAGCGTAGGGCTGGGAACGCTTGCAGTGCCCGGAGAAGGGTTCCGACTCAAGCTGACACCGCTGAGCAACTAAACACAAGGCTAAAGCACCTGCCTTGAGAACTAGACACTATGACCTTAAGCGCTATAGCCTTGGGCAGCTCTACAGACCGGCATCCGTATTATGACTCTCACTCAAAGTGCCTGATTGGGAGGAGTGAGGCAGACTGATTACCTTGAAATATTCTGTAACTTGTACTATAACAAATGCACAAAGTTGTACTATATTACTTCTCAAAATCCTCATTCCGCACTGAATTCTTATTTTTTACTTATTCCTGTATTTATTGTTTTTGTTGCCTAACTGTGTACAGTGTGTTTACCGGTGTGTTTGTGCGTATTTAATAGTATTTATCTGCTTGATATATGTGACAATTATACCACATTTAGAATTATACACTCAAATCCTATTATTATGGAGGAAGACTATGCAAAAAATGAAATAAATTATTTATTGAAGTCAAAAATTAATAGGGATTTATCAATTGCGTCCAGCGCAGCACCACACGTCAGAATCAAGGTCTTGGTGAGTTGGAACTTTCAAGGCTTCATATCATAATACGGAAATCCTGTAGGTAGGCACTCCGCACTTTAAACTATACTAATGTTTACTAATGAGAAATGCACCCTGCGCCCTTCTATTAGAATCTAGCACGACTCAATACTTCATTTTGAGCGAAAACTGGAATCCTGGTAGGTAATGGTCCATTTAAGAACAGGGACTTTGGTATATGGGACAAAGTCTTATTACATCTTGCAGTGTGCTGATGCTAATACAATAGGTTGGTAGGTACCTATTGTACGCTGTAATATAGAGAGCATGAAGAATTTTATATTAAAAATTGGATTCAAGAAAAATAGAAAGTTGATCCTGTTAGCTATTCCGTTTGTCGAGCTCTACCTACGTCATTCAGGAAATTAACATTATATCAATTTTTATATGCCTCACTTCGCTTTATATTCTTAATGGAACTTGAAAGGAGGTTGTGTAGTTAAGGCTCTAGTTCCAGTCCTTTGATTAAGGTTAGCTCAAAGTACGAATTCTTTCATAAGATCAGCCAACAGGTAAGTGGAGAACATCTGGCCGAGTGGATTGCCAAATTACAGCATGTTGTAGAATACATGCAAAACAATAACAATACATTTGGACACATTTTTAGTGGGTTTCCTCCCTGGGATTCATAAAATCTATTTTTTTTTAAAAATTGGATTAAATGGGCCCTTACACATTTGGCCTATAATCATATCCCCTGAGGCGCGCAATGATAAGACACCTATAGGCATACAGAGAGAACATCTGGACTTCCGGCGATGGTCTGACGGTCAGACTCTGACCTTAAGACGTCTGTTAGCTCAGTATAGAATGTGTGCCAAACACTGGCCACAACTTGGAAATTCAACGTGTGCCAATGCATTGACGTAATATGGTATACCTACATCAATGCATAGCTGCGTTGTTTGGAAATTGCAAGTCCTAACCTACAACACATGAGTTATTTTCTCGTGATCATATTTACATTAATTTTCAATTTCAAAAACACTTTTATAAATATAAGAAAAAAATTCTGTGGCGCGTGTATGAGACTCAAAACAGAATTTCCGTAAATGACGCCGTTGGACAGGCGCACATAAGGTTTAGCTTGTATGCTTTATTTAGGCCGCCTCGGGCCAGAATACAGTTACATAAGATCGTGTGTTCTAGAAAGACGGAGCATGCTCTTGTCAAGTGCAGATCTGAGATCTGACATCCGACCCAATTACTTCATACCTAACTTTAGCATTACTATTTCTTTTGTATTTCCGGATTAAGTATTACCGGCTTAAATATGTCAAGGCGGACTACTCTCGCTACTGTACAATAGTGAGGGCTACATATGTACAAATACAAAATAGAAGATATATGAATGAGACTGAGACTTACTTGAAACATGCTTTACTGGTTCTTGTTTATGGTGCCTACGAGCAAAGTGGTAGGTATTAGTTATTAATAAGTTAGTATGTATGCTAACGGTTCGGGCGGTAAATATTCACCGAAACCACTTTGTCATGCCAGATCTTAATCCAGTTTCCGCCCACTGTGGACACCTGAGAATGCTATAATAGAATACCTTTGAATTGAGGATCTAGGGAATCAATGAAAGTTGGCCAATTCTTGGAATCAATCTTGATCGATCAAATTTCGGAAACCGGAATTGTTTCCGGCAGACAGTATGTCTATCATTGTGTTACAGATTACAGACACAATGTGATGGCAGTTTCAGTCTCAAATACCGATAGAATCCAGTAATATTGCAATATTACAGTACGGCTTGTTACTTGCTACATCATATCTGAAGCCTAGAATCAAGGTAAAATGAACCACCTGTCTAACATTGAGTAAAATAAAAACAAAAAACTTGATTTTTGTTAAATCATATAAATAAAAGTGTCTGTATGGCCAATGCCACGCACAGACTCAGGGTGAGGTAAAGATTTTTTTTGGCTTACTACTTCGAATTAAAATATATAATTTATGACAAAAAATAAAATTAAGTCTACAAAAAGGTGTTATGAAAGTTGGCTAAATATTCTGTTCTGGATCGTCTTGCATGTCCTTTGTTTTTGAAGTGTTTAAATTTGCCCCAATTTACGAGCACGCATGCTCGTGTACAATTAAAATGCTGACAACTCTTAAGGTTTCTGCTAAATATTGTGACAATACAACGTGTTAATTTTAGTAGAAAGCAATATTAATACTGCACCAAAAAATATAGATTTAATCCCGAAACAGTATTCGAATGTGAATGCTGGGGATGAATTTTTTAGTCTTTTGTCGGTTCATCTTGGCTTCAAACTTCAAACCCAATTCAGAATTCACACTCGACGGATTCATATTTTTTGGTTAATTGTCATACTTTATTTCGTGTTAAACAATATTTCTTGGGCATCAACAATTGAATAACAAACAAATTTGAATTTACCACTTTTTATTGTTAGCAAATTCTATGACTTTGGTTCAAACCAACTCCGGATTTGCTCCGTTTGTGCACCTGGTACATCAAGGAGCTCATGGAACTTAAATCATACCGTACAATCTCAATTCTTACAAATCACTTTGCAATACAGATCTGCTGGATAGCACTGAAGGTGCAATAATTATTCGAACTCCGTCATTGGCTTCCAGGAAGGCCCTTTAAAGCAAGTTTTAGGAATCAAGGCCTCATTCGGAAGCGGTTTCAATTCACAGCACAGGCTTCACAGTGCAGCACAGGTACATATCCACTACTTAGACATGGATTATGCAGGTTTCTGCCAAGAAATTGAACTTATTTAATACAAATCTGGCATAAAGTGCTTGATAGGAATCTGTAGACGCCAGCCTATCTTGGAAAGGCATCACTCACCTGGTTCCATTGGATTATTATAATTTGCCCAAATTAGGCCTAAAGCCTAAACTTCGATTCTGGCTCCGCAGAACGAGAAACCCGAGCGCTCCCTGTGCAAATCCCTTGTAGCTTAAAAGTCCGGCATTGGTCCGCAAATTAGTCAATTTAAAATTCAACATGTGCTCACAGTGTGTCCATTTCACACGTCCATATTGTGTAATACAAGAACTCGTGGAATTTTTGCACTGGCGCCGGATTTGTGTGTATTTATAAGAACATGCCAAGAGACAGGCTGAAGGCCATGATTCAATTATTTATGTGCTAATTCTTAATTATAAATAACTGCTACCTACGTGGTTTGACATTTCCTTGAAACTGATTTACGCTATGAGGTCCTATGTCATATGAGGCCCTGTCAACTGTCAGACGATCCGGCATAGGAAGATCGTCATAAGAGAATGATTTATTTTTGAAATATATCCCTGGAAGCCTACCTGATATATACAGACGTAGGTATACTGTTCTGCAGGATTTAGGTAATTTATTTTAAAATTTCGCCGTACCGTCACCGCCAGGGAGTAGTATCAATGGGATACTTCATTAGAAATACACGTAAGGTGTCTTGGCTGAACCTGAAGCCTTCAATCAAATATCAAAGAAAGATTAATCTAGAGGCTGAAAGGAGATTTTGGAATTATTGAAATGCCAGTCTATACAAACTAGAGTGTATGTAGTTCCATATTCTACAGTACATACCTGATGTATACTATCAGTCAATAATGGAATCAGGATCAGCCAATAGCCATCATATCTGGGACTATAGATTCCGATTTTCAATTCTGTTGCTGGACTGATTCAATAAAGACACCAAGTCTCGGACTATCTGTATGTATAAGTCATAAGGATGAGCTGAGACAAACAGAAGACATTATATCGAATCCATATACTACCTACCTATTATATGTGTCTACATACAAATTAACATATTCAGTATATCATATTACGTTTGATATAAAAACTTGACACCCAGCTTGATCGGCTCAGACTCTTTGACGGCACTTTATTGTTCCCGGACAAAATTCACAGGAAACTAATATAAAACACAGATCGGGATTAAAATGGGCATATTTTTATAAGTTGCATGGATTAGGAAAGTAGCTCTTTGACTACCATCGTTTCGTTACATGCACTCGCCATAATACATACATCAATAGCATGGGAAGTACCTATTGAATGCGTATAATGTCAATTTCAGCACGAATGCAAGTTATTTTAGCCATTTCCGGTTCACATCGAATTCGACCATGAGTTGCACGAATAGGTGGCTATAATATGTATTCATCCATGCTAATGCTAAAGGTACCAAGTAACATCATCGATGTAATCGATGTAAAATGATCAAATGTTTATGGGTTTCATTGGTTAAATAAAATCAGCTTTAAAAAGTAACCATTGTGGTTTATGTTATATAGTGACTAGCGGGCTAGGCACCAGAAATTATGGTACGTAACATCACAGCCTGGTTCATAACATTGGATATCATAATTAAAACAAATCACATTCTCTGGGCACTTCCATCGTATTATCTGTGACATTAGAACTCACCATGCGGATATTGCGCATATCTACGCCATCTATGTGTGACTTTGTTTAAAAAAACCTGCTTTGAGCAGCTTGGGACCAAAAGGTATAGCAGAGGAAAGAAAAGACAGAGGCAGAGAAAAAGAAATTCAGAAAAAAAATAA
>JAQFZY010002526.1:0-11553 GCA_034696285.1 Hypogastrura burkilli
CTGTTGTGATTCGTCTCACTGTTTGATGCGTCTCACTGTTGTGATACGTCTCACAGTTCTGATTATGAGCTCATCAGAGCACTGGTTCGAAAGAATTATTTATTCGAATAAAAGTTTTATGTCATTTTATTGATAATGTTTTGTCAGTAATGACGCGGAAATCTCTATATCTCTCTTGTCTGACCCCCAGATAACCAAAAAAGTGTCTGATGAGCTGCTGGATAACTTACTATGATCATTTTATTTCACCCATTACGAAAACGGATGTGTATTAATTTCGCACTGATACACTGACAGTCATAACTTGCCGTACTCAAGGCTTTGAACATAACTGACAATAATCATTATTCATTATCCAATGTAACATGTCATTTTTAAATGAATTTCTTCCTAGATCTTCATAAACAATGAATGGAGGAAGTCATCCTCTGGGAAAACGTTTCGCACAGTTAATCCTTCAACTGGCGAAACAATAGCAGAAATAGAAGAAGGTGATTCGAGGGATGTGGATGCAGCCGTAAAAGCGGCGCAGTCCGCTTTCGCCTTAGGCTCAGAATGGAGAACAATGGATGCGTCATACAGAGGCGTTCTGATGAACCGATTGGCGGATTTAATGGAGCGGGATCGTGTTTATTTAGCCGTGAGTTATCTTTCTCGTCGAGATATACATAAAACTTAATTTAAGATGATATCACGCTATTGGGTTAAAGAACTTGGAGACATTGGATAACGGAAAACCTTTCACAGACGCGTACTACGGAGATATTCCTGGTTCGATTAATGTTTTAAGATACTACGCGGGCTGGGCGGATAAAACGCACGGTAAAGTTATTCCTATGGACGGGAATTACTTTGCTTACACACGGCACGAGCCCGTCGGAGTTTGCGGTCAGGTACATCCACTGATATACGTACTAGTCCGGATAGGAATAAGAAAATGTCAAGCTCTATTTTTGGATTTGTGAAGATCATTCCCTGGAATTTTCCTATTATGATGCAATCTTGGAAATTGGGTCCTGCTTTGGCAATGGGTAAGCTAAATATTACCTACTGCGTACTTACGTTTAAGGCAAAACCTCAAAGTCATCATTGAAGGTGTTCTGCATACCCCGCGTTCACGCTTCCAATGACCAATATCCCTACAGTCCCCTAAATCTCTCAATCTGAATGTCATGGCCCACCCGAGATTACAATGATTTTGGAGACTTGCACTCTCAGATCACAAACCTGAACATACATAACTATACGGCTCATGCATAGAATCAACCACCTCAAGGACCTTTACGTATGTACGTATGTAAAAGTACCTACCTTAGGTGGATGAGTCTAGCATGTGCCGTTTACTGAGACCAGTAAAACTGTACGTCTGCTGCTGCCTGCTGCTGCTTGTGTGTGAGCTCAGGTGGAAGTGTCAAAAATCACGAACAAAGCTTATAGTTTCGGGTCGGCCATGACATTCAGGTTGAGATTGAGTAGCCATTAGTATCCAATTCGATTCGGCTGACTGTTAGATTATGTGTTTAATACAATTTTAGATTATGTGTTTAATACAATTTATAACTTTTTCAGGAAACACTGTTATCATGAAACCTGCTGAGCAAACTCCATTAACAGCATTAGCCATTGCGGAGCTGTCAAAAGAGGCGGGATTTCCCGCAGGTGTAATCAATATTATCCCTGGTAAAAACACATTTTTTGGTGATTGAAAGCATTGATTGATTTACTAGCATGTTACCCGATCTTACGATCCGGTGGAAATTGGCGGAACCCTGAGAAACCGAAATAAACTCTCCAGGTACCGTGTTGGCCGTCTAATCCCGACCCGACCGTTATTGCCTCTAAGAAATTGAATTCGGCGCCGCCGGAACCATTGCACCGTGCAAACCCAATCCGATCGATATTGTCTTAAAGAATTTGAATTAGGTGCCACTGACATGCTCGAACGTGATTGGCTGCGCTAGGCCCCGGCGCAAGCATAGACACACCTGCCTCTCGAGCGTGATTGGTAGGCTAGGCCCCCAGCACAAGCGGCTGCCTCCATGCGGCCGACCCTTCACATACCCACGTGATTGTATGCCAGGCCAGTGCGTATGCGCATTAGTCAATGTCTGGCCCCTTACACCGCCATGGCGGCGGGCGCGCCACCCGACTCCATGACTCCATGCTGCGGACCCCTTTTCAAACGGTGGCGAGTTCGATTCCTACGTGGTGCGATTATTTTTTGCAAAAAGTCAATTTTTGTTTGCGGCGAATCATTTTCGCTAAAATTAGGAAAATTTTAAGGTATCACTCATTCGAAGCCGTTCCGTAGTTCCAAAGGAGATAGCGGACAAACACCCCACATAACATTATGGCTCGTATTTTCCTCCAGTGTGTAATTTCTCTAAATGCTCCAACAGTTGTTAGGCCCTCCATAATATACATAGATACTTGTTTCCATCTTTGCCGAATCTACTAAACATGTCTGATATTCAGGTTTTGGACCAACTGCTGGAGGCGCCATTGTTGATCATCCGGGGGTTGATAAAATTGCGTTCACTGGATCAACTGAGGTTAGCAATAGTTAATCAAGTTGCCAATAAACAGTTTTAACTTATAGGGACGTATTAACCTTTAGGGAGAACCAAAACCTTAAAATACGTGCGAAGTGCAAATACATAATATTATATGTTCACTGTGCACCTGTGCACTGCGAGAGGAGCGCTGAAACGTCGAAAACTTAACTACTTAAAATCTGCCAAAATACCTAATAAGTTCCGCCCAGGGTTGTAAACTAGCTTTCCGTTTCGGGTTTCGTTTCCAAAAATGTTTCACCATACTTCCGCGGAGAAATGTTCTCCAGCTTAACCTCCTAAATCGTTTATTTTCGATGCTTTCAAAGGTGAAAATGTGAGATTTGGATACTAGTTAATGAGGATTGGCGCAGCAGCCGAAAATTTGGACTCGAAAAAAATTTAATTCTCGACGTTTGTGGCTGACGTGAGACTTCTGGTACATAACAATTGAATGTGAAGTGCACGGCAGGGAAAATATTGGCGATTTTAAAAGGGTAATTATATTTTGGCTACGTTTCGGGGGAGGGCCATCGGCCGCATTCTTGGCTACGCCCATGGTTCGTAATTTTATTCCAAGTTTAACCATGGTCACCCAATACCATCGATGCCTATTAGCAGCTATAGCTGAGACTCAGATAGACTATAGGTCAGATTCCATGACGGCCCTCTCTGTGACAAATAGTAAAAGAACTGAAAAATAAAATAATGCTTCCAAGCATTGCCATTTTAACGCCGTATATTTAATTCCGTTTATAAGTCTCACAATTTCATACGGGATAAATTGATTATCTCATTTTTACACCACTATATTCAGAATTGCAAATGAAAAATATACATATGTATATACAAGACACACTTTGTTTTTTAAAAAAAATAGCCTTATGTGTAATATAATATTGCTTTCAATACTAGCATCTCTCTATGAAATGTGCTTTGTATTGATGTTGATTTTTATTTACGATTGAGTTGGACAATGATGTTTAAAACATTGTTTGATCGCATAAAAAACAGTGCATTGAAAAATGATTAAACGCTTGTGAAGAGACCGGTGCAAAGAGCAATGTTAAATAATTTGCGTTCCAGAGTTTGACCTCATAAATATATGTAGAGACACGTCATAAGGTGAGCGATAAATTAATTCTTATTAAGCTTTGTCAAAAATCCGCCGTGTGGGTAGAACGGGTGCGTCGAAGCAAAGCAGTTGCATCCTCTCTGTCCGATACAATTTCTATTTTTATACCGAATTGGTTTCCTAAGTCTAAATCTGCTTTCTACTGATACGGATATACGACCAAAGGTCCGGGCGCATATTCGAGTGTTTCTTAATCAGCATTACTTATGGCCAGACTAGGTATATACTTAATCGTGATTATGGCAATATATGTATGTATGTATCCTAGGCAGGGTCGCACCCATTAAACTTCTGAAAATTCGGAAAAAATCATTTGAGAAATCAAAATACAAAAGGGTCAAGGGTCCTGTTATAGCATACACATATAATACACATACAATATAATATTGGCTATAGCGCTTGAGCGCTTTTTTATTTATTCGTTCTTTGTTAAGTCGTATCTATGCATGTTAATGCCATGTTTATGCTTATAACTTTTACATATACATATGTATAAAACAAATTACATGACAGGTTGGGAAAATAATACAACAACGAGCATCGGTTAACCTCAAAAGAGTCACCCTGGAGCTGGGAGGGAAGTCTCCAAACATCATCTTTAAAGATTCTGATATGGAGCATGCCGTCCAAATGGCCCATTTCGGTTTGTTCTACAACCAAGGCCAGTGTTGCTGCGCCGGCTCCCGCGTATTTGTCGAAGAAGGTATTTACGACGAATTTGTGGACCGAAGTGTGGAGATGGCTAAGAAACGCCGAGTTGGTGATCCATTCGATGCAAATACACAGCAGGGCCCACAAGTAGACTTAGAACAATTTAATAAGATCATGGATCTGATTAAGAGCGGAAAGAGCGAAGGAGCCAAGCTACTGACCGGAGGAGAACGTCATGGAGATCGGGGATATTTCATACAGCCTACCATTTTTGCTGATGTCCAGGATTCCATGAGAATCGCACAGGAAGAAATCTTCGGACCCGTAAAACAAATTTTTAAATTCAAAACCGAGAATGAGCTGATTGAGAGAGCTAATAAGACTATTTACGGACTGGCTGCCGCCATTTTCACCAACAATTTGGAGCGGGCGCTTCGTGTATCTTCCGCCATTCGAGCGGGCACAATTTGGATTAATTGTTACGACGGTCAGTTGCTTGTTTTGTATCATTTACCTATGTAAAATTTATAAGCATAAAAAAATTATTTTGTATAGCCTTTTCACCCCAAACTCCGTTCGGTGGTTACAAAGCATCCGGATTCGGGAGAGAGCTTGGAGAGTATGGGCTGCAGAACTACACTGAAGTTAAGAATGTCACCATTAAAGTAAACCAGAAGAACAGCTAAATCAAGAATAATTGACAGCGGTATGCCTAATTCCTCTCTAAACCCAAACAATAACCGTTTATATTGTTGTCAGTTTTATAGCTAGCAAATAAATCAGTAATTATTTAATCTTTAATCAACCCACTTGAGACAAAAGAAAACTTGAGTGTAACGATATGGTAATAAAGTCATGAGGGTACAACAGGGTAAGATCTGGCTAGCAGGTAAAGAGGTCAAATTATTCGTATATCTTCTCCATCCTCTAGTAATACGCCCGACGAGGATTATTCTAATTTAAATAAAATCATTAAGTTACAAGGTTTCCTCATTTCGAATTAGTTTTATGTCTTTAAGTCCGGCTAGATTATTTACCAGTGGGTTCGGTCTAAAACGGTACGCAAGCATCATCCTTTTCCTGTATGCAGCATATTCATCATCATCTTCCATCAATTCATCCGGCTTCTCAACTCCCAAGCCTGATTTGTCGCCAGCGGTGTTTGCTCTACGTATAATGTAAAACATTGCTTGCTTAAAACTGGACAGTGGAGCAGGTTTCAAATATTATAGTATTTGTATATTATTCGTAATGTACGTACTTATCAATGGGTGCTGTTATTCCTTGACCCATTGAACCAAGCCCTTCTCCTTCCTTCCAGCCCATTTTTTGAAGTAATTTGAAGCCTGGTTGATAATATTCATCAAAATGTTATGATAAGAAATATTAATACAACAAATATAGTAATAAGAAGTTCGCAGTACCCGTATTATCTTGAGCGATTTTGAAATCCTGATATGCACTCTCATCCATTTCTCGTCCTTCTTTCACGGCTTTGTACTATTAAGAAAAATTCAAACGGAAGAACAACCATTAACGGAGGACGTACATACCGGTTAGGCAGTCGAAACGGGGGGGGGGAGAGCATCACTTTTGAATAACAAGCATATTATATATCCCCGGTTGAGGCCATATGGATGAGACTTAGCCCCTTACTTTTAGTCTTAGTAAAACCATTTCATGAAATAAATTATGAATAGACACCTTTCTCCAATAGCGTTATACAAAGAAGATATCATAAACTTTCAAATTGACAACCACCAGACAACTGCTAAAATCTGTTACCTTATCCATGAATTTGGAAAGTTCTTCAGGAGGAAGGAAATCACCGATGTGATGCTTCCCTTTAGCCGCATGCGTTAAGTCCTGGGCCCAATCCTTAGTTTTTTCCATTTCCTTCAATCTTTGCTTATGCTCCCATGTTCCAGCATCCTCGTCTACCTCTTCGTCAGAATCATATTCATGTCTATTTCAAAAATCATATTTTATATACGCCATACGTGACTCGCCGAAAGAAGTATACGAATCGCGATACTCCGAAAATCGATGAAATGAGTTCATATATTTTTTCTGTGTTCCACGGAATTGTCTATATACCAGAAATGTTATCTGTTTCAGTGCAAAAAGTTTTAAAGGTTCGTAAATGACCGTACATTAATTTATGCACGTTCACTGTCCCCTTATGATGTTGAGGGTAAAAACTACCCTCCCACTACGACAGATGGCGCTTCGAAATGGCGACTAATAGTTAATCTTACTTGAAAGTAAAAGTGAGATTGTTTTGGTTGTATTATTTTAATGTTAGTCCTTACTTGAATTTTCCAAGATTAGCCAGCTTCTCATCTTTGGCCTTTTTTCTAGCAATGTCCTGAAACAAGAGATTCATTTTGTACGCTTCCTCACATTGTTTCCACTGCTCATCGTCCAGATTCGTTGTGCCATAGGACTGTCGTGCATAGGACAAAAGCTGAGGATTGGTTCGAGTCACTCGCGTCAGCATGGGAGGTGGCCCCCGAGGTTTAGCATCTAATCCTGGGAAAACAGGAAGAACATGGCCAAGCCCTGGGTTAACTACTTGGTTAATTGCTGGTTCTTGTTTAATCCCAGGATATCCAACTACCAATTACAAATGAGTTAAGTTAAAGGTCAGCCTCATCCCTTCGGATAAATTATTTTGGTTTGCACAAAAACTAACTCATGTGAGAATGAGGATGCATATTCGGTGGTGGGACTCCGCCCAGTGGTGGCATTAGTGGTGCCGGGTGAAAAGTTGCAAGTTGAGGTGGAGGCGGCGGCGGCGCGTCAGTTTGGGGATCCGGCCCCCACCGACTTCTTCTACGCTTTAAGGAACTCTTGTCCTCTTCCTCGTCCCCAGACGACGTCAGAGAGGAACCCTGCTGGCTCCTTTTCGGCCCTTGTCCTTGGTATAACATATTCATTGGGTCATACGGTTGGCGTTGCTCGTTGTTGAATCCAAATGGGCGCTCGGATCCTGACTCTTGTTTCAGATTTTGGACCAGCTCTCGATACTTCCTGTACTCGACAGAGTCTGGTCGATTTAGAAACCAGAGAATGGGGTTAGTATCCCGTTTTGCTCCTTCCTCATATTCCTGCCCCAGTTTCGCCACTTTCTCTGCAAACTCTTTCACATGAACGGACGGGAAGCCAGATCGAATTGGTGGTAGAGGCGGCGGAGGAGGAGGCGCAGCAGAGTAGCGATATTCCTCACGAACGAAGAGCGGGCCCTTGGGTTGCGGTGGTGGGGGTGGTGGAGGGGGTGGAGCCTGGAGGTCGTTATAATAAACTGGTGGCGGTATTCTGACATCTCGCTTCTGGTGTTCACTCTCTTCTGATTTAATTTGGACGTATGATGTTGGAGCTGGATTGAGAACGTTGACCACGGGTTTCGGAATATCCCCGGATAAATCTCCATACTCGTTACTTAACGCTGGCTCAGTTTTAATAATCACATCAGACTCTTGTTCTTCATTAAAGTGATAAAAAAAAACCTTAGTTGATACTGCTTCATGGGTTTTAGTTTAAAGAATCAATTAATATTTACTTCATTTTTTCTTACTTGCTTTTTGTTCTTGCATTCGTTTGAACTGCTCAAAGAAGCTGCCATCGTTCATAAAAATGTTCGCTTTGGTAGCCGTTGTCTTCAGAGATGGTCCTCGTTCAGTATCCGAACTATATTTCAATTTAAATCAATTAATAAAATTCTAAATGACTAAATTCAATTGTTAAAAATTAAGTATATTGATTGAAATTATGTTGCGAGTTTAATTAATGAAGACGGGTTATGAGTTCGATAAAATCGAGCCACTGAATGCTCTTGAGTATAAAATCCTCCGTTGACATCGTCCGCTATCCACCATAATCACATGTTTCAAATCATGAATATTTATTTCTTGAGACGAGTGACCTTTGTTTATTCGATGAAGTTGAGGACGAGGCAGGCGATGAAGCGGAACTCGGACCTAAGGCTAGATTCAAAAGCACTCAGAATCTCCGCTAGTTTCTTAACTTGTATAACTACGAAAACTCACTGATCAATTTGCATCCTATCAAAACCGTTTACCTCTCGTCGTTCCAATCCCTGACAAGGCTACTAAATACTTAAACAAACAGAAAATAATTACCAGTAGGAATTGGTCCAAGAAGAACCTCCATTGCTTTCTTATGCCTCTCGGACTCTAACTTTGCTTCAATTTCTCTCTTCTTCTGCTCGATCAGTTCCTGCTGTTTATTCATCTGTTCATACCGTTCATATCTGTTTTTGGGACTAGCTTTTTGATCGCAAGCAGTCTTTCCTGCCCCATAGAACATCTTGCCTGTCCGAATGTCCAACAAAACCAACAGCTTACTGTATATTGTAATTAAATCGAGTAAGTATACTGAATGTATGGATGTGGCCCGTTCACTTATGCTAATGAATGACTGATGAGTTTGTGGTTTTATTTAGAATTTCAGCCTTCAATATGAATAGGGCGGTGAGTCTGAGTTGGAGGTTTACATGAAACGCCGGGCCTTAATATACAGTGAGGTTTTTGTGAAAGTGGGACGGTCCGCCGGATTTAATTTTATCAGTCCACATAACCTCGTGCTAAATCAGGTTCATACACGTTTCGGGTAGCCGGACTGCTTTCCTTAATGATTTGCTTACTCCCGGATTAAATTATTAAGGAAATGTACGGGGCTACATGAAACGCGTATGAGCATGATTCAGCACGAGGTTATGTGGACGGATAAAATTAAATCCGGCGGACCGTCCCACTTAAAAAAAAACCTAACTGTATACAAGAGACCTTTCGAATTTCGACAGACACCCTACCCCAAATAGACTTGTTTACGAAGTAAACCGCTTCATACTTCACGTTTTCTATGACTATTAGTAAACTGATATCACGAGTCACGAGTGAGGAGTGAGTGAGCTGCGAACGGAGTAGGTATAGCAGTTTACTTCGTAAACAAACATGCTCGGAACAAACTGTATTGGATACAACGTTCGTGTGAATACCTTACTATTACAGGGTAATTCGACGAAAAGGGACCAAGAAAGGGGATATTTATTATGGAATAAAATACGCTTAAACGGGAACCGCTTAAATGGGTTATTCCCTTAAACGGGACGAAAAACCCGTTTAACATTTAACGGAAGAACATTTGCACCAATATTTACATATAATTACCTAATCGTTACAAAACACTCGATGTTAAATATTGACACGCGAGCACGCTTGCGCAATTATGCTATGAAATGCATAAGCAGCCTAGCCTAACCAAACTAAATGTTGATTAATCTAACCTAACTTTCACAGTAATTTTAAAAAATCGACACGGAATGGAGTTGAGATTGCGCTAGCAATCTCAACCTCCATGTGTCGATTTTTATAAATTTAATTCTTACGTTTACTTACGATTCTTTAAATTTAATTCTTACGTTTACTTACGATTCTTTAAATTTAATTCTTACGTTTACTTACGATTCTTTAAATTTAATTCTTACGTTTGGTACGTTGTAACCTAACCTAACCTAACTTAAATACTGAAGTAACTCGAACTAAAATAAAGCAAAAAGTAAACAGGAGAGATTTGAGCCCAGGCCCAACGCAACAGGGAGCAAAAAACTACCACTACGCACTACGCCACGCTGCCTGGTCTGAGATTTTTGGCTAAAAAGGCTGTCTTCTTCCTCTTACGTGCTCGCCTGTCAGTATTTAACCGCTTCTTTACGAAAACAGTAACCGAAGACTCCACTCCACAGTGGAGTGTGCGTCTTAAGCAGATGCTAATCCTGAGACCGGTTCTGGCTATGAATCATCAGATGATGCAACAGAAGACAGAAGAGGAATTCAACACACTAAGTCGAAGTGTCCTTAGATAAGAAAGCGGAACTTTTAGATGTCACGTATTTGACTAAAACAAACCCTTGAGTAGGAGATCGTACCCTGTTTGCGCCTGCTTTAAGTAACGGACTCCGTCAACTCGTGATGACAGATGAAGACAGAAGTCTATGGATATGGACGAACGTGTATCAAAGCATAGGTGTGCTCTAGAAAATATCTCAGATGAGAATGAGGGCAGCTTAACGGTCTTCAACAATATTTCAACTACTACATATATGAACATAATGCACTGAAGCCTCAACTACAATTTCAAAACAAATAAACGTAACCGCGTTACTCTATAATTAGACATCGTACCTATTTTACGAATATACATAACATCGTTTTAATTCGTTATATGATATGATTACTATGATCTATATGATGTGTAGACAGTAGAGGAAAGTATTAAACACGTACCCTGTCCCTGTAGTAGTGGGGTGGAAGTCGCGTTCGAGCTTGAGAACCTGAAATTCGAATTTTGTTTTAAGTACTATTTCTGAAACAAGGAAACGAAAACACAGATATACTGGATGATAAATCCAAAACTATCCTAAATCCTAACCCTAACTCCATTAACGCATCACATATCTATGTAAATTATCCCAGCTCCCCTGGGGTATATACATATTTAGATATTTAGATATAGGTGTTCAAAGAGCTAAGGTCGTCGTGGACTAGTTTTGTGATGATTGATGATACACCTTAGAAGTGAGCAGCCCTCGGGCATATACGGGCAGCCTGCAGCCCGGCCCGCGGGCTGGACCGGGCCGGGTCTAAAGATCGCTAACGCGGGCCGGGCACGGGCAGCCCAAAATTTTCATGCGGGCCACGGGCGCCCGTGCGTACTGAGTGATGCCCGCGCCATATTCAAACACAAAAGAAAGTTTGGGCCTTTTGTTCTCAAACACTTAGACTACTACTCAGCGCGCAGGCTCAAGCAGATCTAGCCGTACACCTTATACATAAGAGACAAAAAGGAGGTAGGTAGTGGAGTTTGCGCCGGTTATGACTTAACAATTTATCGTTCTACCGTAAGGGTTCTGAAAAAATCGGATTTTTTTGGAAAAAAAAAAATAAAAAATCAAGAAAATCCTATTGTTTTGATTTAAATCGGATTTATTTGATTTAAATCGGATTTTTTTGATTTAAATCGGATTTTTTTGATTTTTTCAAAAAATTTTTTTGTAAATGGTCAGAAATTGCCTGACAGGGATTAATACCGGTTTTGCAAGAAACATATTATTTTTTTGTCTAACTATTATAAAATTACAGCCGATTTTGCACCATCCGCAACCTACAGGTCGCATTTCTCAACGTACGCTCA